>JAUZNJ010034966.1:1265-12468 GCA_034780135.1 Jordanella pulchra
ACACACACACACAAACTAGACTAAAAGTATAACCTCATTTGTGGAGGTAATAAAACATTGAGTTTAGAGGGCAAAGGCCAAAGTAAAGCATGTATTGATATAACTTGCTAAATTGGGCTTTAAATATTGATACACAGCCTGTTTATACATGTGACAAAAACATGCATCAGATTTTTACCCTGTCCTCAGCAGCTTTTGTATCGGTAAAAGGCATCAGACGACTTCTGTACAACCACCAGACCATGTTCTTTATTCTTCCTCTGTTTGTGGAAAGCGAGGGCTTTAACACTGATTTGTCAATTGCTACCTTATAATAACTTTGACTCAATACAAAACAAAACTTTACCTGTCCTCTTTTCCTGAAGTTTTGCCATTGGCATAATACCTAATGAAAGCCCTCCGGTAATGTTGTACTTTACTGTATCGCTGTTAAAATGATCTTACCTTTGTCAGAGCTTTGCTTTTACTGGCTTGCATTTCCCAAGAGGCAGAGCAACCTTGCATATGGCATCACCTCAATTGGACTGTTGAACTTAATTCTACTGATAGATTTACCATTAGGAGCCAAGACATTTCAACCTGGAGAGACTCATAATGAGGCAATTAGAGAGTTTATTGACATAAATGCAATATTGCTAATGCTAATAATGATAAGAAAAGCCACATTTATTAATATGGTGGCCCTGGACATGGGGCTGGAATGGTGTCAAAGGTAAACAGGGGTGGTGAAGTGGGCGGAGTTGGATTCCAGTTCAGTTGAAAGGCAAACGCAGCCATTATAAGAGGCTGCGCAAAAAGGAGAGTCTTGGATGCTAATTGGCATCATGTAGACCAGAAGAGGATTGGCAAAGGTAGATTCAGATAACATGGCAGTCGGGAGATGTAGGTAAGACTGGACAGTATTTCAGATAGAAAATATATCTACTGTATATGCTTTCTGGAAATCTTTAAAAGCACAGGTTAAACAAAATAATTTAAAAAGCTGTAGGTCCAGATGGCTGCAGTACGTTCCTTTAGAAAAACCTTACTGATGAGCACTAGTGTGTCAACCAAAATTACAATCTTCTGATTAGCAGTTTGTGCCAGGTATGGGAAATATCATCTATTTGGAAACTACACAAAATGCTTTGTCCAAAAGGATCTAAAGACCCTAATCCATAGCCTTGACCTCAGAGTTTGCTCAAGCTTGATAGAGGACTTATCTTGTGAAAGTAACTGAAGACACATAATCTTCTCAATGCTGATACAGCAAGGACATGGAACAACAATGCTTTGCCACTCTTCTTTGTGTCAACACAAATCACCTAATGCAACCAAAATGGAAATCTTAGCAACAAAAATATCCAAAAAGTATTAAACTAATGAGTTACTGGTAGCCTACATCTCTGTTCTGACAGGGACAAGGTCTTGATTGAAAACCTTTGATGATACAGTTGATGATAGATGTTTGAGGTATTCAACAAACGGATACATTTGCTCTTCAGATAAAAACAACAAAAACTAAAGACCTGTTTTTAGATTTAGAGCTGATTGTCATAAGTACCACATATAATAAAAATCATGCAATCATAAAAGTCATGCACCGTTCTATAAATACTTAAGAGTTTTAACTACCTGCAATCATGAAAAACAAAAACATTCTAAATTGTTATGAAAAAAGACAAAAACAGAAGATATTTATGTCAATGTCCGAGATCCTTCACAGCGAGTAAGGTAGCTCTTTAGTCTTGTGCGCTGTGAGGGCAGTGGATTTACATACTATCCCTATAAAAACCGAGCAGGAAAGGGCGGGAAAACGGCCTGAGGTGAATCCCACGCGGTGGTTGCATTCACTGCTTCGCTTTCATTTCATGCTTCTTGATAGAATTGAGGTGTTTTTGGAACAGTGGCACTGCATGGGGAGAGCAGAGAAGTGACCTGAGTTTGAAAAATCTTAACTTTTCTTTGAAATTGCGTTGCAGCAAACAATCAGGGACAGGTTGTATTGTAGGTTTAAAAAGTGCTGCGTTTCTCAGGCGGAATGGAATATAGAGGAAATAATATTAACAAAGGATGGAATAAGGAATGTTCTGCAGAGGTTTTTAGATGACTTTTTAGAAAGTCGTTTTATTTTACCCCTACAAAAACTGTTTGTCATCCTCCCTTACCACCAGCACAGACGCCGCCGCCCACTACGCAGCACCTGTGCTCTCTGCATGGGTAGATTTACAAGGAAATGCTGTTGAATCCGACAGTCATCCAAACGTTGCTCTGGATGAACGAAAGTTATCTACTTTTTCAGCCCATGTTGAGCTTTTCCAAAAATTCATTTCATTTTTACCAATGACCATTTTAATAGCACAAACCTGCACTAACGAAGCACTAACCATTCAGTCAATTTGCTGTGTTTTTTCATGTGAGAGGGGTGTCGGCTTCATGCAGCTATAGCTCCTCCAATCTTATGAAATGGTCAAGGGTGTAAACCAGGCATCCCCACTCTCTTTCCTTAAGGGCCGGTGCCCTGCTGCTTTTAGAGATTTCCCTGTTTCAACAAAGCTGATTTCCATTGATAGCTGATTAACAGTCTTTTGCTGAACTGCAGTCATCAGAATCAGCTGAGCTGAAGCAGGAAAACCTCTAAAAGCTGCAGGACACCGGCCCTCGAGGACCGAGTTTTGGGAAGCCTGGTGTAAACACTGTGCATCTGAAATGCAAAGCAGTGAACTCCCTGCAGGGCTCAAGGAAATGGCCCCAGGCACTGCGCTTGGGTCTGAATGCACCTTTGTATCTCAGTGATGAGTATTTTGCTTTGCTGAAGTAGAACGTACACTAGTAAAAAATTATGTCCACTCTTTAAAGCAACAGTGTGTAACTGTCGACCACTGCTTTACAGCACACTGAGCTCACGTTAAACACAGGAGCTAACTAAGCTAATAGATGTCGTTAGGCAAATAAAAAGATATGATACCTGATCAGAAATAATTTTGCTTCTCATATGTACGTTTTAATCATAGCTTGTGTAGTAATGTGTTACATTTTGTCCATTATGTTTACTTGAGTACATTTTTTAGGAATTACACTTTTCAGAGTAATTTTAAAAAGGTTATACTTTTTACATTTACTCTAGTATATTTATGAGTTAGAACGCTACCTCCACTCCATTACAATGACCCACATCCCTCTGGTTCCTTTTATATTTTGTTATGTGTTAATTACTAGCTGTTATGTTCTTTTTAGAAACAAACTTTCACATGACTGTTTCACTCGTTTTGTCAATCAAAGTAATCTAAGGGCTATGTACAATGCTATGTTTCACACCGTTTCCCTAATCAGCTGTGTCATGTGATGGTTTTGGGGCTGGATCCACACAAGAGCAAATCAGACGACTGGAGCACAAACAGCAGGAGTGGAAGGAAAAAAAAAATCTCAAAACATTTGACTTCTGCCTGAACACCCAGATAAGCAAAAAAGGGAGATAAATATGTCATTAATCCTATGTGTGTTCATGTCATTTCCGTCTTTGCATTTCTGCCTTTAGAGCCTTTCATGTCTTGTAGAAGGCAATCATTTGAATGTTATGCAATTTGATAGGAAACAGGAGTGAAACAGAATGTTATTCAGCAAAATGTGAAGGTGATGCTAATGTGACTGTTACAAAGCTCTTGTCTCAAAAGTTTTATGCGGATACCTTCATCTGTTTCGTCATGCATTTCTTAACATTCCTTTATCACATTTTGATTTGAAAAACAATTTAAATCTGGTGTTACCCATGAAATACTCGGTACTTGAGTAATTTTTTCATTAAGCTCTTTTTTACTTTACTTCTTGTTGTTGAGTTGACTTTTTCTAAAGTAACAGTACTTTGGAGTTTAAGTTTTGGCTACTCTACCCACCTCTGTTTTTTTGTTTGTTTGTTCATTTTTTTTTTTTGTCATTTTGATGCATTTGTCCTTCTCTTTACAATTAACTCCATAACTTCTCAATATGATAGTCCAAAGTAGTCTACTATCAGATTCCATAACACAAAGGGGGGGCTGTTTAATTTTGCCTTTGTCTGTGGCCTTCTGGTGGCTTAAACAGGCTAAATCTTTGAGGTATAAGTCAAGCGCCCCCTATGTGGTTAAAAGTTACACAGTTCTGCTTAAAAATCTGAGCTGTTTTTGTCAAATAAAAGTTTACTCAAGAACTGTTGCCTATTGAGATGAAACAAAAAACTAAGAATCTTCCTAAATTAACAAAATGATGAGTTAACTAACAACTTCCCTTCTAACCCCGACACAGAATAAATTCTGAAACCTGACAGTTACTATAAGGTCAAATGAACAGAGTTCAATAGTTTAATAAGGCCACTTTCTGCCTCATACTGATGGCTCAATGATGGGCAATTTGGTACACATTTCTCGATAATTAACATTTATAGGAATTAAACTATGACGATAAACAAGGTCCAGCACAGATGAAAAGAAAAATTAAAGAAAAGAGGAATTTGCTCAAATAATACATCCCTCCATAAAGAACCTCAGATTAATGAATTCTCAGCATGCATTTGTGGATGTAAGACAACAAGCTCTCTTTGTGGTCAGGAGGCAGACTCACTTTATATTCAGCTTAAGTCATACCGGACTTCCACAACATACACAAGCAGAGCTTCTCCCTCTCCCTCCCTCTTTCTTCAACACTGTGTGAGCCTCCATAGACCCAATTAGACAGCTATAATTACTGCTAGACAGGAAAGAGAGGATGGAATAGAAAGCAGGATATTCCTCTAACCCAGCCAAGGTATTTCATTTCATTAACAGACTTAAACATGACACAGGGAGAACAGAAGAGAGGAGACAAGTGAAACGGGGAAGGAGAAGATTAGTGTAGAAACAGTAAGAGACAAAAGCAGGGGAAGTGATGGAAATTAAAAATGTGTTTGAGGGTATGAAAGCCAGGTAATTTTTTTTATTCCATTAAAAAGCATAAAAATGTGTCTGAAAACACAGGAAACACAAAAAGCATCAATGCCATCATTCTGTTATTAAACCTTTAGCTGTTGAATTATCCATAAAAAAAGACAATTCCTGAACTGCTTTATCTTTTCTACTCCATATTTATTCTGCTAGCTTCTCTCACTTTAATAAACAGTATTGTATCAACCTACTGAAGGCCATTTCTCAGTTGGCTATTTGTTAGAAACTGTTTATTTCCTCCTTTAGCATAAAAAAAAGAGGGACAATGGTAGCTGACAAAAAAGGAGGTGCACTATAAAATATGTTGCTTGGTACAACGTAATGCACCTGCTGCTGCATGCTGATTTTCAACACACTCTGTGTCTCCATCTGCTCAGGCAATAGAAACCTGACAAGTTCTCAACCAGACACACCTTCATCTCTAGACCTCCTTTACAGCCTTATTCTATGGATCTTTTCCAACAAAGTGTGCACACAAATGATAAACTGACAGCCATCACTGTGGTTTTGTCATTTTCCTTTTGAAGATTTCATTCCTAGCTTAACGCTCCGTTTGTTAAACCTATGTAAGGCCTACATGTCACCACTGCTTGAGCTAAATGTTTATGTATGAGCTCATTCCATCAGCTTCATTGCACCGTTCAAAGCTGTTGTGTACGTGTTTGTGTGTTTGTGTTACTCCCAGAGACTCATACCTCAAGGCAGTCTGTTATCACCAATAGCCTGCTAAATTAATCAGCACCCCTTAGGCCTCCTGACCAGGCCCCAGAGACACACACGTCATATGTTTCGCAATATTGCAGAGACATCACTCATGGAGTCAAACGGGTCTAACAGCGCCCCGTGGAGAAATACCGGGAGCAGGTGAGAAATAAAATCTGACAGGCAAAAACACAACCGACACACACTTGGTCACAAGTTTAAAAAGCTAAAGAGAAGCTGGAGACAAAAATAATATTGTTTGCTAGCTCCTTGTGTGTTAAGAGAAATAAGCTGAAGATTTAATCACTCTATATACATCACTGCATTTGTGTGAGTCTCTGAGCAGAAGGGGAAAAATACATCAGGACGTTTGTTATGAATGCATCACCACTGCTAGCATGAGAGGAAATGAAAGTGGAATCCAGGGTTGTGGCTGTGTGTGAGAAAGCGCCTTTGTGTGCATGTGCGGGGGGGGGGGAGCATTTGTGTACTGGTGTGAAAACATAAATCTAATTTCCATTTGCAAAATTACAATTCCAGCTGAGGAATCCAAGGTTTTCTTTTTCCTAATTTGTTTCAGTGGTAACAAAGACAGACTTTGATTACCTAAAAATCTACAAATCAAACACTTTTAATTTTAAAATAATCTCCATAATTCTAAAAAGAATAGGTGGAATTTCACTTTAATTTCTATTAGAATAACACACCAACCACAAGATAAATGGTAAAAACCAATCTGCAGTATTTAAAAACTCATATAGAAATTGAGTCCAAACTTTTTACACTCATCTGTATAAATTCTAGAGGTAGATAAAGGAAGCCCTTGCTAAATGTTTTTGGCTTGCAGAAATCTGGATGATTAATCAATTTCAAATTAAACTTCGTTTAAATACTTGTACACTACTGTAAGCACCTGTGCACTGATTTGGGCAGGGTGGTCATTTAAAGGAAGTTAAAGAGGCATTACAGGGTTTTCTAATGATAATGCCACTGTGGCCAAAACACAGAACTGCAGCACTCTTCAGAATCAGAATCAGAGAATCAGAATCAGAATCTTCTACTCATTCTCGTGACAAAATGTCTCCAAGTACAAGATTTTGCTGTATGGTTAAGATCAAATGTCCCCAACATCGCAGAGGTCCTGAAAGGTGTGTGGTTTTGTCCTCATTCATCAGGGGTACCAGACTGTAAAATAAGGTTAAATACTCTCGATTCAGATGATCCACTACTTCCACCGGTTGTGTGCATAATTTCCGTCTCCATTTTCCTTGACACAGCATGAACAACATAGAGTGGAGGATTTTCTGGTTTTATTTTCGTTCTCTCAGATTGCCGTCATTTTTCACCCCTACAACTCATTGCAGATGTTTGATCACACCGAGCCCCATTCTACCAGAGTTTTTTTTCTCCCCTGTCACCTTATTACTACTATACATTCTTTATCAGATAATCTTATCTACTGGAAATAAACATGAAAAGTAATATTGTTTCATTAAGATTAATATGGGTAGAACACATATCGTAGGATATATGAAGGTAGAGCATTAAAGTTTGGCTGTTTGTAGCATTAGGAGCCATTTGCTCCTCCTACCTCCCCGGTTTCTCCACACTGCCAGATTCCCCTCATTCTCCTTTCATCTTACAAGAAAAGAATAATGCTTACAGAATAAAGATTTAAAAACTTAAGGGCTTTTTTAAGATAATCTTAGACAATGTTTCTACAGTCGAGTGGCATCTGACTGCCCATTTTACCCTGAGCAAAACCAAACCAATTAACAAGCTTAAATCGGCTTGTCACACTCAAAATGTTAGAAACAGAACACCAATCTGTGCATTATGCACATTTACTTTGAAATTACAACCATAGGTGTTTTATCAATATTTTGCCAAAGTCTTCCAACGCTGAATGAAACTGTTTTAACAAAATTCGTAAGCAACGTTTTTATTAGCATCCTTAATATCGCCCCATTGTGACACAAATACAGTATTTGATTTTCAAAATGTCTTAAGGTGATATAAACTAACTGAAAATTCAATGTAATGAGTTTGTGAAGTAGCTGAATGGAATGACTTTACCTAAACTTTTATTTTTCTGCTCAAAAGCAGTCTTCTATGCTCCCTAAGCTTTTCATCTTAATTCTAATACAAATCACCTGAAATTCATATAAAAACCTGAGACTCAATCTACTCCGATTTGCTAAACCTATGCATTGCTCCATAATAAACTGCTGCAGGTGTAAATATTATAAGCCATTTCTTTTAAATGAATGAGAGCATCAGCTTTATGAATACTACACACAGCAGGAAAGCACTGACACCATCAACATGAAGTAATTTGCCGGCGCTGCGCCGATAAGACAAGGATTCCCCTTCAGCTAGCCAGCAGAGCTGCCCCACTGGGAAACACAAAAGTTCAGAGTACGAGTCTGTATCTTTTGAAGCAGAGCTTTCATTTTTTCCTCGCTTTCTTAACAGCTTAAAACAAGAGGTTTTAAGCCGACATGGAGCATTACCTCGACATCCTCCGACCAAAATTAGATCTCATTTCTGCTGCGTTGTGTTTATCTCCTACATTTACAGACCACGCGTTAACATTTAATCATGCCTCCAACATAAATAGGCTTGTAAATCTGAGGAAAGATTTACATTCTAACAAATTCTGAAGAAGATCAGAGACACAAAACTGTACTTCAATGGCCTCCGACTATGTTGTTAACAGTAGTGGTTCTAGAGGAAATTTACAAATCGGACCAGAAAAACCACCAGTGTTTTTTCATGGGTGCTTAGAGCAAAATAATAAACACAGAAAATAAAGAAAACAAAAAGGGCAAGAGCACATCATTTAGTATATCAAGTGAGCCAAAAAGCCAACGTTGCAGAGTCCTTATCTAAGAGATGAAAACTTTTAAAGCCATCTTCAATTTTGAAACAATAATTTGAGAAGATTGTAAAGACCAATTATTAAACTTGGTCCATTGGACAAACAAGTTACGGTCTCTTCTGTTAACACATATAATCATAATGAATTTTATTAGTATTACATGATAAAAAGTGATCTAACAAAATTACATTTTCTTAAAATGAATGCAATTGCCATTGAGCAAGTAATTATGATCATCTACCAAAGGAATTAGCATTTTTGCTAACACTTGAAAGAAGTGTTATTTCAAACATAAATTTCCGTTTATTGCCAAATTCTCCAACTTAACTGCTCAATTCAAGTTAAATACACCTATTTTAAGAAAAAAAATTTTACTTAATATTTAAATATTGTATTGTATATTTTCAGAACAGTGACCATAACAGGGGCCAGGAGCAGTTCTATGGGGCCACTGGTCCCTGTTGGCCTCTGTCTAGAACCGACCATGCTTGTAAATGAAACTGACAAAAGTTTGATTGACGACCTCCAGCTTTGAGCCTGACCCATTGAAAGATGGCTAAAATGATCACAACTTCAAAGATAAAAGTGCTAAATTAAAACTAAAACAAAAATAGGGTTAGAGCTGAATAAAGAAAGTGAAAAGGTTTAAGATTTCTTCCTTTACCTTCAGGATGATCCAAAGCAATCTTAGGCATTTATTTATCTGTGCGCTATTGTGCTTCATGGTGCAAAAATATTCACCGCTTTGTGTGTGCAGGAACCCCCCCCCCCGCCATCATACATAAACTCTGGCATGTGTCCAGCTCCACTTGGACGGAGCTCAGTGAGACTTGTCTTGTCTTAGTGGTTAAATCCCCCTCTGAGACAGCAAGTGATACACGCTCCAAGAGTTTTATGTATTGTTGCAAAGCAGCTTTTTTATAGAGCTGAGCTATGGCAAGTACTCCCAGAGGCTTTCTGAAACACCTCCCCGACAGGTATTATGATACACGGGGCTTAATTCATTGACGGGCCGTCAGCGACAGAACTGTGTCGGCTGTTTGCAGAAGATTAGGACGTTTAATTGAAATTTTTACTACTATAGCTCTTGTTGGACACCATGCACAGTCAATTAGACAAAAGATCAATTTCTCTACCAGCATGCTGTATGCAGATTTCTATTTCAATTATGCTAATCCAAGTTAAATTGCATCAGTAACATTCACTTACGCTCATCACAAACTAATTATTCCATCTGCTCTCCTACAATTAATATAGTAATAAATGTGCTTAAAGCACTGTTTTCAGAACGAGTTCATGTTTTTCTAGCCACAAGC
Source organism: Jordanella pulchra (assembly GCA_034780135.1). Lineage (NCBI taxonomy): Eukaryota > Metazoa > Chordata > Actinopteri > Cyprinodontiformes > Cyprinodontidae > Jordanella > Jordanella pulchra. The sequence goes on from JAUZNJ010034966.1 coordinate 11,099, forward strand.
ATTGCATAATCGATGGCAACAACCTTTTTTTCGTGGATCTGAGATGTCAGTGTTTGGCTCTGACTGTAAAAGTGAGAGTCCAGCAGGGAGTCGTCAATTAGAAGGATGGTCTTTGAAGGTCAAGGCTGGCAAACGGAGAGGCTGAGGCACCAAACGAATTTTCGCAACCAGTAGCCACCCCAGAAAACACATCTAACACATGGATTACAGAGAGGAGTCAGCCCTCTGCAGTTTCAAGAGAGGGTCTGTGATCAAAATGCCACCGTGTGTGTGAAGCTGGAAGCATGCAGCTTGTCAGGACAGCTATCCCCAAAATGTCAAAAATGTCTTGCAGAGTTAGAACCTTGAAGCATGCAATTAAAAGTCAGACATACAATAGATCGGGAGGATAAAGGAAAAGAAAACTCTACAATGATAAGTGCCTAAAACATGCCTTTATAAACATAAAAACGCTTCATGATGAAGCCTTACTGTGAACTACTGAACTGAAAATGGATCAAACATTTCCCTTTTTACTTTCATAACATGTTACATCTCTCTTGTAGGTTTGTGAGGGAGATTTTTATATTTAAACTTGTGTTAAAATGGAAAAAAGGCAGATCCACTCTGATAGCAGTGCTCCATTATCCAATATCTCTTGGCTTTATGTCGAAATGTCTGGGGGTATTCCTTGCCACGATATATTGTCCTTAAATACAGGCAAACTCTTTGTATAATGAACAATGCCCGTGTACGTACTGTAGATGAGAGCAACACAAACTCTAATCCTTGGATCAGAGATGGAACTCTATTCTATTATCCGTTTTCAATATTATCACTTCTCTGCTTCTGGGCAAAGTTATTGTGTGCCGCTGTTACAAGCATTTTCTATTTGTTACACAGTTATTGGCAGCCTGTTGTGCTGCTGCTCCATTTCCCCTCTTTGCACGTTTTCTTTCTGGAAGTGTCATATGCTTCTGCTAAGGTTCTACTTTCTCCAAACTACAATCCATTGGTGCAGAATGAAACGTTATTTGCATTTATTTATTTTGCACTCGGTAGATTTGTTAACCACAAAGATTTTTCTACTCTATACAAAGCCTAAGTGTATAGGACGCGAGTAGCTACGAGGTCACAGGACATTGGTCATTATTAGTCCCCACTGGTCCAAATTTAATTAACTGCCGCTAAAAAGGTCAATGAAAAGAGCCAATAAGCTCCTAAAAGGTCAAACAGGGATCCTAGAGCTGGACCATTTAATTTGCCATTTTTCTTAATAAACACTTCTTGTCTAGCTCTGACCAACACTTATGAGTTAATCTTAGATGAAATCAGTGTAAAATGCACTAGATACATCATAACTGAAAAAAAAAAAAAAAAAAAAAAATTTA
>JAUZNJ010034967.1:0-12467 GCA_034780135.1 Jordanella pulchra
TGTTCAGTGCTGGACATTCACTATTTCCGTCTCACTACAGATGTACCAACCGCTGTGGCCGATCCCCGCTGACGCTCTGGTTCCGAAAATTCTTACAAATAAACCGTTAAACCTTTTTCTCTCCTTGTCTGGCTTGAATTTTTGGTTCTCAGAACATCCCCGTTACAATTCAACCATTAGATCGCTTAAAAGTTTTAACCCCAACCGTAATTTGGATAAACTTCTTCTTTAGATGTGTAAATGAATTGAATAATTATAGCTCAATTCCTTCCACTAAATATGGTAAAATAAAAAATATGGCAACACGTAATGCAATATTCACTGCAAGAGCTTAACAATTCCTATGCATTATGCAAAAAGGCCCGTTTTTAACTGGCTGGGTCATTGCGGCTCATTTCCATGCAATAAACAAGTCATTAATGCAGAGATTGAGCCGAGTGACCAGGGATGAGGTAAAATGCATGCAAAGATGAAACCAAGAGCACAAAGAAACGTTGTCGAGCACTTGAAGAAAAGGAGAGAAGCAAGAGTAAAGCAGAGTGTGTAAGAGTTGAGCATGGGGCAGACAAGTTTGTAGTGAGGGGACGTGAGTTCAAATGCTGCACATTGGTCTCAGTACGAGCTCAAACTGCTAACTGTGCTTAGGTTAGTAGCGCAAATATTAAAGCCTATATTATTGCATTTATTATTGCGACCACAAATGCACTTCCGCCGTAGCATAGAGTTCCATAAAGATTTCAAAGTATTGGGTTCAAGCCAAACCTTTAAGCTTGCATATCCTCAGGAGACCTCTACCTGTGATACTGCCTCTGCGTCACATTTATGTGTTTACGAGAAACAGACGGTACAAAGGTTTCTGCTTAGGACTTTAGTATGTAAATTAGAAAATGCAATTAATTACACAATATTTTTTAACTCGTTAAAATGTTTGTCGTATTTTTCCACTTTATCCGTGACCGGGTCGGGGGGGCAGCAGTGTCAGCAGAGACTCCCAGAGCTGGTCTGTTCTTCCACCCCCAGGTCAAAAATCACACAACTCCTCCTCAAGCTTAAGTTCGACAATTAACCAGACTCTCCTCTCTAGCAACCTGGTTACCAATTGATACTGATTATGGTGATAGACTCTCAAAATCTATATCTGTACATCTCTAATGTAAATAAACCTTCACTTGACACAATAGGTGATGTGGATGTTGCAGTAGCATTTGTACGTGTTGTTGGACAGGGAGAAATGTTGAATGGAACAGTTCATTTTGACCATTTATCATGCTTTGGTTTTTGTTCTGCATTAGTTTTAGGGTAATTACTCCCACTCCATGGTGTATTTGCTTTAGGCACCACCCAGCCACTAGTTAGCATCATAATCAGCTCCAGCTTCCACCACTAATTACCTACATTTTTTACACCTTTTTCACTCCCTGTATATCCCTGTCTTACACTTCACTTGTTACTGGAATGTAAAATTATCACTCTGCTTGCATGTGTACCAGAAGGCAGCTGGAAACCAAGTCTGACCTTCTGGGCAACTCCAAGCCACAAGCCACGTCTGACCCTCTAGCAGATGCAAGCCACATCTGACTTTATGGGCAGTTACAAGCTGCATCTAACCATCACTGCAGGTTCAGGCCTTGGCAGATCCTACTGCAGATTCAAGCCTTGGATAATCCTCTCTACCAACTAAAGTCTAGCCTGGTGCTGTCAGCTACTCCGATGCTAGTATATACTTCTGCATGAACTGTAGGACTCAGTCCTGCTCATCTCCGGTACCTGCCTGCCTACTCTTGTTTGCAACATCCCCAAGTTTGTCAATAAAACCTGAAATAGTCACACTGTATTGGCCTAAATTACCTGCATAGATGTGGCAGAAAATTTCACACTGTAGTCTAAATAAATAAATAAAAAATGAATTGGTCCCACCAAACCTAGTTATACTAAAACTTATATAGCATATAGATATATATAAAATAAAAAAATTTTTATTATGTTGATGCCTGGCCTAAATGAATGTAAGAAATAATACTTTTAAACACATTTACCTACTTCCTTTGCTCTGTGATTGACTGGTGACATTTCCAGGATGTATGGATAAGCAGAGGTGGATGGATGGATGGATGGATGGATGGATGGATGGATGGATGGATGGATGGATGGATGGATGGATGGATGGATGGACCAGCTTACTAGATAGGATAGATACTAGGTAGGTAGGTAGGTAGGTAGGTAGGTAGGTACGTACGTGGTCTCTGGTTCATAGCCAGGTACTAAACATTGCTATATGTTGTACTCTAGTCGAATGAATATCCATATAAGATCAAAAGGGCTGCTAAAAATGTGTTTTTGTTAAAAAGAAAATAGTTATATACATTTTACTTGATAGCTATTTTTTGGATAATTTCCTTGTTTTCCTATTATTGCATCTGTTGTATACCAAAGGGGTATGTTTATATTTGACTGTAGTTTTCTCAAGGCTGGCTCAAATGCATCCTGGATCTTCCTGTTTTCTTACTGAAACCGAGATGTAAACATTGCTCATTGGAATCAGGGGATATTTGTGAAAAAAAGTTATATCCTGTTTTTCTCATGCCATGAGAGAAGTAAGAACAATTTGGCAGAGCACGAATGGAGAAAATTGCAAAGACCATAACATTCTGAGAAAAGAGTGATTTTCCTTTTTATCACAAAATGTGTAAGTTGGAGGTTTATATTACACACTTAGTGCTCTAAATTACAGTTTCATGGGTTTTAAAACAGTAGACTTTGTTTTTCAAACTCATTCTGTTTTCAAATAACATCTCCCCTTGCTGTGTCAGCATATCGTAAGGGAGAAAACCTGTAACCTGTAGTTGTGTTTGGCTCAAAGCAGGCTTTTGAAATAGATGTAGGCCAATAAGATCCATGACTTAAAGTAAGCACATGGCTACTTTCTTATGCAGATAGGATGGAATGAAAGGCAAGTGGTACAATAATTTCTAAATATTACCTTTCATCATACCGGAACTTAATCTAGCTTGAGCCATATAATGTGATTACTACCCACATCCCTGCCCACCAGACCTTTTCACAGCCCACAAGACCTTTTCACAGCTTCCAGCTTCCAGACTATTTATAGATAAAAAATCCATTAAAAGAAACCCATTGCTTTGACATAAAATGCTATATGTACACTCATGTGAATGTAGGTGTTTCAGATGAGTTAGGAAAATGGGAGAAAATAAATTATCACACCTGTGACGTTTCCCTGTGGCTCTAAAAATGACTCAAACAAAGTGGAGCACAGTTGAATGATAACAGTAGAGCTCTGACAAGTCCGCTACTACATAAGAAAACAGATGTCAGATTCCACAAGCAAGAACAGGTGTATCCATGGAGAATCTGACACTTCAAAAATGCCTGTGACATATTTTTTTTTATCAGATTACAGTTAAGATCAGTAGGGAACTTAGCCATTTGGGGGCTCTGAACACAAATACTGTGTAGGGCCCCCCACCTGAAAATTAACCACAATCTAGTATTTGTCAATTCTTTTCTCTTTTAAAAAAAAAATGAATTCTGAATATTTTTTCTAAAAACAGCTCCAATAATTAAGAGGAGAAATTAAAATCTAAAAAAAATTATTTAACTAATTTTCCACCAACAATGGTGCACCGACAAGCCGAGACGCCAGCCAGCAGAGGGAGAGCAGGACAGGGGAAATGGGCTCCGCACTTGGCAGAGACTTGAGATGTGCTTGGTAGAGGGAGCAGTTCAGACCCCAACCTGGAAAAAAAAAACAACTCAGTCTCAATCACGCCTTCCCACCCTAGTGCCCCCACTCATACCACACAGAAAAAAAACAACAAAAAAAACAAAAAAACGAGGACGCACATTCACACATAACACTCACATCCAATAATACCAGGATCAAAGACCCGGCGGCAATGGCGGTTGGTCCCGGGATTATGGAATGACCCAATAGGTGAACCTAAAATCCGGATGGGGGGAGGGGAGAGCGGTGATACGCCACACCAACCCATCTCATTCCTGCTTCGGGCCCGGTCTCCCACCCCACACCCAGACCAGACCCCCGGGACCGGGGCCCACATGCCTCGCACAGGCCGCCCAACCAGAGCCCCCTAACCCCCATTAACTAATTCACCCAGCCACTTCCTGCCCTCCATTTACTACTTGCCCCTCCCTCCGTCCTCCTTTGAGGAAGGCCACCCAGGCCCCATAGCAGCCCCCCGCCAAGACCACGGACCAGGCGGCTCACTCTTCCTCTAGGCCCCAGACTCCAGGTGGCAGCCAGAAAACAAGCGTATGAGAAGACCACGATCCTCCCAACGTCTCCTCGAATGGGATGTTGTTGCGTGTTGCTATCAGGTGTAAGTAAAATTGGGAGTAACAAAAGGGGGTATCAGGCACAGTCCAACCCCCCCTCTGGAAGACAGGCGGTGCGAGAGCACCCCCCCTAATCGACAACCCAGAATCCTCAATGTCTAAATGCAGGAGGGGTGGAGAGAACTGACTGTGGTGAGGCTGGGGGGGCCACCAGGGCTAACACCGGCACCCCCCCCATCCAGTCTATCCAAAAAAAAAGGGATAGAACCCTGGAGAACCCCCATCCAGGATGAAGCCCGCAACAGGGCACAGCATGGACCGGGACGGAGACAAGGAGCCAAACCCGAATCCCTTCCTCATCCCTCCAACCTTCCCCCACCACCACCACCACCACCATCACCACCAACCCCACCACCCCCACCAGAGATGTAATCCCTCCCCACATTAACATTCAAACCACTCACCACACCAGCGACAAAACACATCCAGGCCGGGATCATTCCCACTCCCCTTCCCCGACTCGGTGCTCTCGGGGGGCGTCTCTTCGGCTCTCCACAACGACTATTAAGCATTAAGCAACTTTACAAGCGCAAGTGCACTTTCACAAACAACTACAGATGCTTGGTTCCAGGTACTTAGAGATTCACTTCCATACAGAAAGCCCATATTCTTATCTTCAGGTAAAACAGAGTACATGTCAGATTAAATAATGCTACTTATTCTTCGGTGATAGCATCTAGGTGTTACTTTGTTGTATATCTCGTACCATGTCCGTTGGTTGTGCTGTTCTTTTTGCATCTCTGTGCAGGTGGTGAAGCATACTAAATATGTTATCATATCTCCCTTTTTCTTTCATCTTTGGTCGTTTTTTTCTGTTTTTCCTTTCCTGTTCTACTAACATTTCATTGCCCATATAATCTGTAAATCTCCCTGCATAATTATGATAAAACCATTTATATGTAAACAAGCAGAAAACTATGGTTATACCCCTAATGCTCCACTTGTGAAAGCAAAATCTGTTGGGCTCTTTTTGGCATCAAGACAATTATTCTTATTGCCACATTACCAGACAGGACACTATAAAAAAAAAAATTAAAAAGAAGTGAAATATGAAAATAGGTGTGCTTTTGGAAGGTATTTTTATTTTACCTATAGTCAGAAATTTCATATTTAAATAGATAAATAAAGAGTAGAATATTTATGGTATTGCTTTCTTCGCTCGCAATAAAATTATAGCACAATAAGAACCTCAGTTATTTTTTTTTCTTTAGGTAAGTGTTTTGCAGGTTTTTTTATAAGGTGTGTACATAAATATACATGTGTGGGTTGATGCCTTTGTGTGCAGGAGTGCCTTTACTGCTTGAGACTCTTCAAACTAAACCAGAAGGGCTTTAAACAGGAGAGGATTCCCTGAGGCAGATGTCAGATTGTGTTGCTCTATGACTGGTAATGAGGCCTTAAACTTCTTATCTTTGGCTTTTCAGGGAATTCCTTGACTTCCCTTTTTATTGTCCTATTATCATGAAACCAGTTCTCTGTTTGTACTGTAGACTGTTCCTGGATTCCAGTGGTCTGCCTCCTTGCTCTGAGTTTGTTGAAAGCTCATCTCAACGCCCCCTTTATAAATTTCCATACCATCCTTATGGCTGCTCCCATGGTTTATGCTATCAGATGAAAACAAAAGCAATTCATCATCACTCACCTACCTGTCCACCCTACAAAGGTCCACTGCCTCTTACATCTCTACCAAGAAGGAAAAGCTAAATAAATCATAACCAGCAAGTACCATTTACCACAACCTACTGATCTCAGTCTCTGTGGATAAATTTAGCTTCCTCCTATCTTTCCAAGCTAATTGTCTCTCTAACAGTTTATATCATATCTGAACCATTTTTTGTTTTCAACAGTAATTGGCAAATGGTTTCAATACCTTTCCTTCATAGCACTATCAAGGACCTTTCTAGGAATTAAAACATTCATTAATTTAGATGTAACAATAAACTGTTCAAAACATTTTTCTGTGTTAATCGTATGTTTCTTGGACAAAGGGTATCACACAACCCAACATACCAAATACAGAACTTATTTCCCTGTCATTTTCTGGTGACTTGTTGCAGATTTTTACAATCTTTTAACCAAGAACAACCAAGGTAGTATAAAAATCAATCTTTTTTTGAACCCCTGAGCCTTTTTCCCCCTGAGGCTTCTGGTCAGATATTTTCTAAAAACACAGATAAAGATTGGGGAGTCATACAGTTAGATCTACAAAGATTAGATTTTTCTGAAATCCCATCAGTTTTTTTACGAATACCTCTGGATGCTATCATATCCACAGCACTGTGTGCAAGGTAGCTGGTAATATAAAACTCTGTTGTAATCGTTGATTGCAATAAGTTCGATATCTGTTTTTTTTTTTTTACACAGAGCAAAAAAAATGGAGGACACCCGGTTAGCTCCTGCAATCTTTGACCCAAAAGGCAGAAAAAAAAAATACACAGCTGAATTTAAGCTACCCTGACTCCCCATTTTAAATAAGCTTCCTGTTGTAATTTTTATCATAAAAGTAATGAATTGCATGGAAAAATCTGCAAAACAATAAGAATTTTGTCAAACCTCCTTAAAACGTAACAGTCTGTTCTTGACAGTAATCTCTTCCCACAAAAATCATTCAAGAATACAGTCATATATCAAAAGATATCTATTTAATTTCAAGTTGTTGCATCTTTCTACAGACTGATTAAAGGGGGATGATTATTGATGAATGAAGCTTCATGCTGGAAAACTAATAAATAATTCTAAGTCTCATTCCCTATATTGCTTTCCTCCTCTCTGTCATTATTGAATGCAGCTTTGGCATAGTCAGTAACCCAGATCCCATAGAAAGAACTTGACTAGATTCACACTGAAAGACAGCTTTATATAGACATGCTGTAATTGCCAAGTCATAGTTAAACAAGGACTAAAGTGAAGTGATGAAAAGAGTGAAATATTTTCCCCATAGAATTTTATCATGAATCCTTCATGTTGATATGTGTAGTCCAGTTAAATAATATTTTTAGATAACAACTAGGGTTTAGTCATTACAGACTTAACAAGCTTACAAACAAACCCGTAAACATTAATATAACCAAGAATAGACAGCTCTATCCAAATCGTACCCACTTGTTCCGAAATTCCACCTATGTTAATATTCTTTTCTCATTGGAGGGGATAGAGTAAAAGAAACATAACCTGCTCAAAGTCGAATATGTTGTTGTTTTTTCAAACTCTTGCGTTGTGGATTCATATCAAATGTAGACATACAAAATATTTACCAGTTTTGTGTGCTTTTGCTCGCTTGACAGTTCTCTTGGGTGGTAAAAGTTATTCAGACTGTGGGCAAAGTGGCATTATTTATTTACTTTGGAAAGCAGGCAGCATCCCTGGGTCCACATATCCTGTGAAGATGCTCCCAGTTCAGAGAGTCTAGAGATGGCTGCATTATGGCTTCTTTCCCTGGAGCTTAAGGGAAGGTTATATGGCATTCTGGAAATCAGACAGGAGCAGCATGAAACTCAGAGAAAGAAACCCAGCATAGAGAGCACCAGAGCTGGGACAATGTGGTGGGCTGTGTCCCCTTCTAGAGTTAAGGAACGACAACGGTAGATCGGAGGAGACAGCGTTAGATTATAGAAGCTTGCCAGGCAAACCGTGCCACACCAGAGCAGGGAAGAGGTAGCAGCTGGCCAGGGCTAACCTCTAGAGGCTAATTGCAGAGGATCACCTAGCTGTGGCTACTGCTTAGAAAATAAATGTGGGAGATGAATGGAAGACAGTGGTATATTGGAGAAAACCACTTGGCCAAAAGAGCACCAGAGCACGGAAAAGAAGGGAGCAGCTTCCTGTTACTCGCTTAGGAAGAGAGCAGAGCAGGACAGCAGTAAATCAGACAAGGCCGCCAGGCAGACAAAGCGCCAGAGCAGGGAGAGAAGACAGAGCCTGGCGATGCACTGGAGGAATGAAACAGTCCATGTATGATACAATTCAAACAGCGTTTTTAAAAGCCTCCCAAAAACCACTTAAAAGCATTCCCTACTTTATCCTCTGACAACATTATTTCCCCTATCTTAAATTTAGATTAAAAAAAAATGTCTCGACTGCCTCCTTCACTCTAGGTAACAGCCATATTTAATTCCCCAATGGTTTCCGCAATGAGAATGTAAACAAGAGTTCAGAGTTTTCTACTCATGTGAATTCACTCCGACTACTTTGCAGGCATGGTGGTGATCTGCTTTGCTAAATTTGTCAAAAAAGGACCCTTCACCTCTAAATTCATGACTTTCACCTTCCTCCTCATTGCGTCCCTTTGCAGCACTTCAGAGCCTACATATGGATTACATGGATATCATCGCTCTAGCTGTAAAATTTGTGTTTGTTATGAATAAACCTTAAGAGTTCCATGGTTTCATTGTGATCATTTCAATTAAGTTAAGTTCATTTCAGCAAATTTATATAGCGAAAACTCACAAAACATTTAATCTCAAGGTGCTTTACAGAGACAAATCAATCAGATCAGTCAGATTGGTTCAAGGTGTTCTATCTAAAGAAAACCAGCTGACTGCATCAATTTATGTCTACAGCATCCATCACACCAAGCATGCATGTAGCAACAAAGGAAAGGAAAAACTCCCTTTTAACAGGAAAAAACCTATAGCAGAATCTGGCTCAGTGTGAGTGACCTTCTACTAAGGCTGATTGGGGGTTCAAGGAGACAGAAGAGGAAATACAGTACATGGTAAGGAACAGTTAAGCAGACAAGTTCTGAGCCAGTTTCAAAAGGATGAAATAGAGCACACAGTGTTAGTCACAGTACAGGCTGAGCCCATAGCTATGTCTAAGACAGAAACAGGGCTTTCTTTAAGGTTTTGTCAGCAACAGCCTAACTAATATTTCTCTCCAAGATGCTGTCACAGTCAAACAGGAACAGACTACATGATGCTTCTATGACTGCAATCTTTCTGCAAATTCAGAGAAGTTTTAAGCCTAGCCTTAAAAGTAGACAGTAGGCTATGTCTGCCTCACTGACTAAAACTGCTGGTTGTTTCCACAAAAGAAAAGCCTGAGACTTAAAGATAAGCTTCCTATTCTACTTTTAGAAATTCTAGGAACCTGCAGATCAAGAGCAACATGCTCTTTTAGCACAATAATCCAGCTTTGAAGTAGCAAGAACAGAGACTAGTTTCTGAGCATCATCCCTGGACAAAATATTTCTAATCTTTGCATTTTTACAAAGATGAAAGAAGGATATCATACAACTGTTTTTGATATGGGATAACACCAAAAACAACACCAAAGGTTTTTGCTTTATTATCTGAGATAAATTTAAACCTATCTAGATAAAGTTACTGACAAATCAGCTTCTTTTTATATGACTGGTACAAAGACAAAAACATATATTGTTTTAGCATTCAAAAGCAGAAATTTAAGAGTCATACATGTTTTTATCTCTAAAGGCATGTCTGTAGTCCATGGAATGGGTTAGTTTCAACAGGATTTCTGGTCAAATATAACTTATCATTAGCAATACAGTGGAATCTATCGAGAGCTCGACCAGATAAGAGTTCAAGTACAAGTATCTAATTTCTTCAGCCTTGAACCTGTACAAAAAGCCACCATCTTTTAAAAACTCAACCTCTGCAATGCTTACCACCAAATGTTCAACATGAAAAAGCAATGCTTCCGCTGTATTCCAAAATCTGGTTAACAATGTCCTCATAGATTTCTTTAATAGATTGTTTTTCCTTTAAACTAGATGATATCCTAACATTCTCAAAGAGTCTCTCTAAACCCTTTGAACACCTCAATCAGGTACTTTGTAACGCGTTGGTACTGAGGACCCAAAATTCGAGCCAGACGGGACAAAAGTTTAACAGTTTATTCAGAGCAGTGTTATGAACTGTGGCGGCAGCGGGGATCAGCCACAATAGCTGGTTCTTCTCAGAGCACCGGTGGGAGATGAAGGGTCCAGAGGTACAGGTGACCAACCAGCACGTGAGCAGTCTTTTCCTGGAGCAGGTCTCCGAACTGCGGCTACGCCGCCGAGAGACCAGAATCCGAATAACTAGGAGGCAGGTGGTCAGAACCAGAAGACACAGAAACAGATCCACAGGGAAAACAGGCAAAAACAGGTCCAGAAGGGGAACAGGTGGTAACCGGCAGGCAGGCAGAAATAATGCTGGAAGATTCTCACCGTAGGGCTTGAAATAATCTGGCACCAGACTGAGGTCAAAAGGAGGGTTATATAGGCTGAAGTGCAGGTGGATTGGAGCTGATTAGAGAGATGAGATCTGAGCAGGTGGGGATGATTAGAGCGTGGCTGATTACAGAATCATGACATACTCCGTCTGCCCAAGAACCATCTTTTTGAGAGAAATGTCAATTTCATGTCCCATCTCATTTCTGCATTATGTGTTCCAAGAGGGTAGAATCAGAACTGACCTATTCAAGATCAAAGCACTGAAAGAGGGTCCCTTAGGTTTCTGAGGCTGAGGGAACTTGAGGAAAAAACTGTCAACTCATAGAAATTCTTTTTTAGGGCTGATCGGGTGGGCAGCTATATCGAAGAGGTGCCATCATGGAAGGCCAAATGTTAAGGATTAGAAACTGCTGTTGGAAAACCTGCACACGCTGAGGTGCAGCGCTATCTCCTTTAAGACAAAGGTTGCCAAAGAAGAAGCCAGAAGCCAGACTGCGCTGCTGAGAACTGCTATATACTTAAGCCACCTGCTCTTTTCCCATGGGATGCCCCAAGATCCTTTTGGTTAGTTCTTTGCTGAATACTAAAACCCATCAAAGTATCCCTTATTTGCTGCAGCAGATTGATCTATCTCTCTCCGAGAACTGTTTAGAGTCGAGGGCTGTGCAAGACTGTCCAGCATCTTCCAGGAAAACCCCGACCGGAGAGAGAGTGAGACTTCCATTGTTTTTCTGGAGAAACCTGGACGAAGGATCAACTCAAAGTAAAAGCCTTTTTGGTCCTCTAATCTGTTGTTTGAAGACAAAAGGGTGTTCAAGCTTGGGCGGAAATAGTTAAATCAGTTTGTAAATGTTTAATGAAAAGCTGGTTTATGATTGATTGATTTCATATTTTTATTCTAAACGTGTGCGTGAATGGCTATGCATGCTTGATCTTTCCTTTTCCTGTCCTAAAGTTAGTGTGTTAAAGGTTAAAAGCGTCAAGCTTCCCCTTTACCATTTTCCAAAAAATTTTATTACTTTTGTCCCTGGTTCAGAGCCCCTCCTCCATCCCATACGTACCGACGTCCTCCTTCAGGTGGTTAGCCGCCATCTTGTGAGGGTTACAACACGCGTACCGTCGTTTTCCGCCTGGTTTTTGTGTTGTGTCACGTGGTTGTTGGTTCGGTTCTGAAACCCCCCTCCCTTCTCCTTCCCTTTACTCCCTGTGGTTAAGTTTTAAAGGTTTGTCTGAGTAATCATCTCAATGCCACAGTTGATGCCTTTGTGAATTAATATCAATTTCCCACTGAACATGGTCTGAAATTACACTATTTATTACATTTGAGAGCTTAAATTCATTATTATTCACATGTGCCTGCTGCTATTTTGAAGAGATCACATTCTGCCTTAGTACAATAATAATATATTAACTGGGACATTCCTTAGAGGATTTTGAATGGACTCTTAAATCATTTTTCTTTTTTTGTTCTTTCTTTCATTTATTAAATTCCATTTACAGTTGTGGTCAAAAGTTTACATACACTTGTAAAAAACATAATGTCATGGCTGTCTTGAGATTCCAAAAAGTTCTACAATTCCTTTTTTTCTTTGATAGAGTGATCAGAACACATACTTGTTTATCACAAAAAAACATTCATAAAGTTTGGTTCTTTCATAAATTTATTATAGGCCAGTGGGAAAACTGAGTACAAGCGAATGTAGGATTGGCGCTTACTGTGAGGAAGCAGTAGGTTGACTTAGGGTGAGGCAAGCCAGAGTCCGGGGTCTTGTTTCCAGTATGGGTTCAGAGTTAACAGCGATGTGCGGTGGGAAACAGACAGGTCGGCTTGGTTGTTGTAGATCAGTGTTTTTCAACCCTGCTCCTCAAGGCACACTGTCCTGCATGTCTTGGATGTTTCCCAGCTTTCACACAC
>JAUZNJ010034968.1:0-12467 GCA_034780135.1 Jordanella pulchra
CTATCTATCTATCTATCTATCTATCTATCTATCTATCTATCTATCTATCTATCTATCTATCTATCTATCTATCAACCTACCTACAGAATTGGCTGTTGGTTGAGGACCGATCCAGACCTGTTGGACACAGGAAACACACTCATTAGTTCTGGGCTCATTCTGAATGTCCTGTCGCCTTGTTCTGCTGATGAAGGCTCCGTCTCGCTCCATTAGCTCCTAAATGATTAACATAGCTCTCCGGAAACCTTCGTCTCTCTCTGTACAGCAGCTCAGCTGCAACTACTGGACCGTTTGGTTCAGGGTTTACATTCAGACCTACTTTGGCACACAGAGAACAACCAGAAACAATCAAATCCATCCAGAACCCATGTAAACACTAATGGACAACCAGCCAGTCGAGCATGCTTTAGTTTCTGTAGTTTTTATCTCTAATCTCAACTATTAACTGAACCATTTAGCTTCGTGGTATTGTCATTCCTTATAAGCTATATCTACTCTGATCAGCTATAAAACATCTAAAGGCACTGCATGATCTCTAGGGAAGCCATCTCATTTTAGAAGTATAGAGGAACACTGCCACAGAGGATCACAACAGAGCCTCCTGATTGGCTGACAGAGCTGTGAGGAAGTTTTTTACCCCCTCACAGATTCCTTCACATCAAAAAATGTTTGATTTCTGGCAACTGACCCAATAATACCAGACCTGTTCACTGTCTGAAGTCTGGACCTGAAATTGGACCTGTCTGGCAGCATGAAGTACAGTCAGCTAAAAGAGCCAATACCCCACCAGATGTGCCCAAAAATAAAGAGATGTCGGTGACATCTATCAGTCTAGAAAGGGTTGCAGATCAATCATTGCAGCCTTTGTACTCCAAAGAACCACCTGGAACCATGGGGAACTTCCCCAATAGAAGCTGATTTACCAAGATTACTCCATGACACACCCAGGAGGTCCCAGAAGTCCCAGAACAGCCCTCAGTGGAAGCTGCTGTGGTTGTTAACAAAGAGGGAAGGCTTGTTGAAGGAAGGCTTGTCTGTCTTTGTCTTTATTCAGTCTCCCAGATATCAAACTGTGTTTAAAAAGAATCGTAAGCAAAAGAAATTAAAGGGAGTAAAAACTTTTCTCAGCAGGTTTTCAGGTCCAAACTCAAATCCTGGTCTACATTCTACTGGCTTTAAATGTACATCTATGTTTTTGAAGAGTGTAATATAAGCGAGAAGCTCAGGAACAAGTTGGGTTTCACTCTATGTCTCCATCAAGGTTCTGTGGTTCTAGCCTGAAGCGGTTCAGAAACTAAACAATCTAGATTCAGAGTTCAGCATAGCTCACACCAACGCTGGGTGTGGCGCCGCCCTGATCCTCTCCTGCAGAAAATGGGTGAACCACAGCTGGAACTTGACCTCTGTGGAGATTACACCGGTCCTAGTACTGGAATGCTATAGCGGTTCCACTCCACTCAGACCCATAAAGCCCATCAGAGCTTTCTGATGTGCCAGTTACTGCCTGAAGTCAGCATCTACACCCTCTGGTGGCCGTTCTAGATATAGCCTCTCTTTGGTCTGTTCCCAATGAGAACCAGGTTAGATCCAAACCAGACCAGTTCTGTTGGTGAAGGTATACATTTGGTACCAGGGAATACTAGTTGAAAAAACACCATGAACAAATATTTCCTTCTTCATTTATCTTTAGTAGACTTGATCCCTGTAGCATTATCTTCTCAGGTCTGACACAGGTCCGTGGAACAGACAGCTGCAGCTGATCCAGAATGCCGCTGCCTGCATCCTCACCAGAAACAACAAAAATAAGAACATCAACCCAGTTCTAAAGTCCTTCTACTTGCTCCCCGTATCTCAGAGAATAGAGTTTAAAATCCTTTTTTTAATATAGAAATCACCGAATGGCTATGCTCCAAAATACATTACAGACTGTTTGGCAGTGGATCAACAGCCAGACCTCTCAGGTCTACTGGAACCAGAAACACAACCAAACATGGAGAAGCAGTTTTTAGTTTTACTGCTCCTCTAATCTGGAATAAACTCCTAGAAACTTGGAAAAGCTCTGAAACACTCAGTTTGTTTAAATCCAGATTAAAATCCTCTTAGTTTATAACAATCTTTGACTGAGAGATTTGAACATTATTGGTTTGTTTTTCATCTGTTCTTCATCTGAAATGTTCTGTTTCATGCTGGTTTTTCTTGTTTCCATAATAGGATCCATTCTAAATTGTCCTCTGGCTGCAATGTTGTCAGAAAAATCAAACCTTGCCTGTTTTAAAGCATTTGATCCAAATTTACAATCATATGTATTTCCTTATATTTTCTCCAACATTGGGCTCCTCCTCTTCCTCATCTGATCAGGTTCTATCAGACCTGAAGGGTCTTTCTGGCTGCTCTTCTCTGACCTTCAGCGTGTGTCTGAATAATTGATAAGAGCTCATTGAGTCAGAACTGCTGGAATGAAACCCAATCCAGAACTGCAGAGGAGGAGGAGCTCAGTGCGCAGCTCTACTTCCACTGAATATGTTGGATCTTTAAAGTTGCAGATTTTTCACATCAAAATTAAAGTTCAGGAGCCCCAAAACAACATGCCACCAATCAGTACTCAGACCTTCTCCTCTAACCTTCAACAGACTGGAGATGATGTTTCTCCGTTAAAGCTCTAAAAGCAAACATTTAACTTTAATCTACCAGATAAAACCGTCATCAGGTAGGAAGGAATCTTCCTCCTAAGGCAGGAAGCAGCTCAGTCTGAAAGGAAGCAAAATCTCACCTTCTGCTTCTCCGCCGTCTTCCTGCTTCTCCTCACCTTAGCCTTTAACTAGACCCTGAACAGCACCAGCCTCAACTCTCTCTCAAACCCCTCCCCCCTCTGTCATCATCATCATCATTATCATCAGCAGCTCTGGCTCAGACCAAGCTGACTGATCTCAGCCTCCATGATTGTTATCAGAGCAGCAGCTGTTGGTTGGATGGAGCCAGCAGGCGGTGGGCGAACAACTTTCCAGAATTGGACCCTGATCATCACCCACCAGTCTTTGGTTCTAAACGCTTGTTTCTGGAGATTTAACTGATGTTGATAATAGGTTCCGAAACCCCGGGGGTCTCATTTATCAAGCTGGTTAGAACCAGAACAGGGCCTGAAACTTTCCAGAAAAGGGTGTGATTAATCATGGAACAAACTGGGACTGAAATATTCAGTTCTTCAGGTTCTTGGGCAGGGATACAGCACAGCTTGGATGGGGACACACACACACACACATTTAATTTCACTTCATATGAAACTTTGATCATAGATCTACGTTTTCACATCCAAACCTGCAGTGATCTATGCTGATTCTAACAGGTCTGCACTGATAATAGAAACAACTTAGATTTAAAGTCAAACTCTGCTCATATTTCAATGTTTCCTCTCTGATCAACAGTCGAACCACATAAACAAATGACACTAAGAGGGGAATTTACAGGAATTACTGTAAACATTTAGAAATTTATGAACCAGCAGAGAGACAGAACAGTTGGAGGATTGAACTATGTATATTGGACACTTTGGAGAATGGAAGGGAAGGGGTTTTCATGGATGAACGGTGTTTCCTGACTCAGGATTTATCAAGGATTGAGGGGAACATACTAAAAGTGTTTGCTTTAAGTGAAAATGGACAATGCAAGACAAAAAATCAGATCTATGAATAAATCAGAATCAGAAAGCCTTTATTGTCATCATATTCTACAGCGGACACAAAGAGATTTGGGACTTCCATTCAGTGTGAGATTAAAAAGAAGAAGTACCATAAAATAAAATAAAAATAAAATAAATAAATATAGTAGAAGGAAAAGGAAAACTATAAACAGTATTGGCACAGCTTGTGGGGGGGGAATAGTGCAAAACAGATGAAAAGTGTCCGTCAGCGCAGGTCGGAGTTGAGGGCGGCAATGCCTTAGGGGAAAAAAATGTTTTTCAGTCTGTTTGTCTTGATCCTCATTTGCCTGTAGCGCCTTCCAGAGGGCAACAGGTCAAACAGGAGGGAGCCAGGGTGGGAGCTGTCCTTGGAGGTGGCCCTGGCTCTGCTGAGGCACCGGGAGGAGTAGATGTCCATCAGGGAGGGGAGAGGGCGACCAACGATCCTCTGCGCCGCCTTTACCACCCTCTGCAGCCTCTCCCTGTCGGCGGCGGTGGAGCTGCCAAACCATACTGTGATGCAGTAGGTCAGCAAGCTCTCGACAGAGGAGCAGTAGAAGGCCAGCAGCAGGTCGGAGTTAAGGTTATACCTCCTGAGGACTCTCAGGTAGTGTAACCTTTGAGTCCTGAGTCATGATGCAATAAACCAGCTGGGCTTCAAAGTTCCCCTCTAAGGCTCCTCCTCATGTCCAGCCCACATTCTACCATCAATGGTCCTTCAGAGCACCTCCAGCCAATCAGTATCATTTAATGGTTACCATGCCACCCACATTCAAATGCATAAACAGTTAATAAAAGGCAGTTTAATTAATGAGACCCTCAGAGTCAGACGGACTGATCAGACGAACGAGGACGTCCAGGCAGCACAGAGCTGATCGCTGGCTGGATTATCTCTGATTATGGAGAAAATCCCTGAATTATTCTGATCCTGAAACCAGCTTCAGGCAGAGAGTCAAGTCAATGACTGCAGTAAAGTGAGAAAGAGCTTCCATGATTGGGCTTTTCTGAATCAAAAATAAATAATCAGCAGAACATTTACTCTCCAGAACCGACACCTCTCTGCCTACGTCTTAAAATCTGACGATGAACAGAAGGACTGAAATGAAGAACTTGTTTGTCACTCAGGGAATTCAAACCTTTTATGAATAACAGAGTAAAAAGCGGATCTTTATGTTGGGACTGCAGCCTTGTAACCATTAAGCTGCCATCTTGGCCAGGTCACTCTTGGAAAAGAGTTTTTAATCTCAATCAGTTTTTTTTGCCTGGTTAAATAAAGGAATCTATCACAACCAGGCAGCCTGACAGCTAAATACTAAACATATCCAGCTTTCTTTAGTCACACTACTGAATATTTCTCTGTCATATTTTTGTGGTTCTGCAGTTTGCAGTGAGCTCTGTAGGATGGTTGCAGCTCACTGCCTGCCAGGCGAGGCAGCAGAAAGAAAACGTTCTGCTCCTGAGTTATTGATACAGAAAAGCCCAATCTGTGAAGATGTTTCTAACTTTACCGCAGTAATTAGCCTAAACGCCGAGCTTTAGAGATTAAAACTTGGAAATAATTTAAAAAACAAAACAAAATGATCTGAGGAAGCAGCTCATGGATCTATCAGGTTTAATGTGGTTGTTTTTAGGCTACAGCTGATTTTATTTTGTTGTTTTCTTCACTGATGTGAAGGAAAGTTTCAAGCCCAGCAGCTTGATAGATAATTGTTTCTTTACGGGATCTTTTGATTTTCTATTTTTTATATAACCATGCCATAATATATAGGTTAAGCCATTTCTTTGTGTTGCTATATAAAGATCATCAGGCGTCTCGCTCCATCATCTGTCATTTTATCAGTGTCTCCTTTGTGGCAACAATGACAGCAGATCTACTAAAAGAAAAATGCAGTAGAATTTCTGATTTAGAAAAACTCTTTGCATGTGATGATTTTTTTGATTTTCTTCTCCTCCACCCATGAATTGGGTCATTAAAATATGATCTGCGTATTGGTGAAACGAAACACTCTGTCTGCTGAACTGCAAACCTAAATCACTTTGCTCCTTCTATGAAGATCTGCTCTGAGCGAAAAAAAAAAACATATTTAAGACATAACCTTCTAAAGATCAGGTCCTCAGAGTGGAAACAAGAATATGATTCAAACACAAGAACAGATCAGCCTCTTATTTCTCCTTTAACTTTATTTAAGAATCTTAAAACTTAAACATCTTATTTTTACACAATAAAATGGATTTAAAGTCACAGTGAATCAGTTCCTCTTGTTTCTTTAGATTCATCTGCTGATAATAAAACATTCATAATGTTTAAGAACCGGTTTCATGTTTAGTAAGCAGAACCTCCGACAGACAGAGAAGACATCTGTTAGCTTTGCTTAGTTTAGCTTAGCTTCTGTTAGAGGAGCTCGTTCCTCCTGCTAGAATAAAACTCTGCTGTAACTGATACATAAATACATTAACATAGAGTTAAATATTTGTCATAATAAAAAGCTGGAGACTAAAAATGATGCAAGATGTTTTTAACATCTTTATATAAAACATTTAGGAAGCAGAAACATCTGCTAACCTTCAGGAACATCTGGTCTGATAAGAACCTGACCCTATAAACCCCTCAGATGGATCCAGATGTTCTCTGGATGCTCCTCAGAGCAGAACATCCTTATCGTCAGACCCAGAGGAGACGGCCAGGAACCACAGACTGGGTCACCATTCTGTCCACGTTCCTCCCAGGTTCTCTGTCTCCGTTTGGGTTCCATTTGTTCCCTTTTTTCCCTGTTCAGACAGAGAGAGGCGTCCCGACCCGCTAGGCCCGGTCCGAGGTTCAGGTCAGGTCCTGGACGTCCAGCAGCATGGCGTCCTGCTTTGTCCTCAGCTGGTCTCGAACAAACAGGTGGGCCACCAGTTCAGAGCTGAGAGCTGAAAGGAAAACCCAATCAGGGGAACCAAGGAGCAGATCAAAGGTTCTACTGTGGACCAGGTCCAAAAATATTCCACGTTCCTCCCCAAACAGCAGAACCAACAACTGCAAACTCAAGTGACAGAACCTCATAATGGATAAATATGAACCAGAAAGAAGATGAATCTCCACCAGGACCAAATAAAACCTGGTCCAGTCTTGAGATCTCCCCTCAGAACCAACCAGAATCCAGGCTGACTGTAATCTAACCATAGACTACCAGCAGTGGTTCTTGTTCTGTGCCTACAAGTTCTTTGGAGAACCACAAACACCATAGACCAGGGAGGAGTTCTGGTTCTGTTTACAGCAGGGTCAGGTTCTAGAACATCACCAACACCACCTGCAGACCCAACAGGACATGGAGGACCGCCTAGACTGACAGGACGGCCTGGATCAGAGAAGAAGAAGAATGTGGAGGTTCTGGAGGAGCCGCAGAGATCAGCAGCTCAGGTGGGACCATCATGGAAGAGGAACCAGACCAAAACTGCTGACTCAGCAGAAGGTCTGATTAGAGGAGAGTGGAGTGGATCTGTTGGGTGAAACAGTTAAACACAGTGGTGGCAGCATCATGCTGAGGGGAGGCAGGCAGAGCTGAGTCCAGGACAATCCTTGAGGAAACCAGGAGGCTGTCTGGACTCCAGACTGAGGTGGACAGTAGAAGAACCATCCTAACAGAGCCAGAGGGCCTAGTCAAAGCCCAGATCTAAATACTGCTGATACTCCGAGGTTCTGATAACAGATCTTCTCCATCTAATCTACCTGAGCTTAAGATGTTTTTCCAAAGAAGAAGTTGGAGGCTTTTCAGAACCCTGATAGGGATCCAACCCGAGTCTGGGGCAGATTGGATCAGAACCAAGCAGTGAGATGTTAAAATCTCTGATGTAGAACCTCTGCTGACGAACAGAACCGGCCCAAATCATCAGTCTAAAGGCAGAAGATCAGAGGATGTTTTAATTACCATGAACCTCCTGCTGCAACGCCGCTCTCAGGCTGCTGAGCTGCTGCACAGACTGATGCTGCAGTTCCCAGCGTTCCAGATGTTTCCATCGGCAACCCGCCTGGCTCTGCTGCACAAACACACACAAGATCATATTTATAAATACATAAGGAGTTTACAGAGATTTGTGAGAGCAAGCCACATAGTGAAATTGACAACGAAATATTGTTGCTTGGCTACCAGGTACAGCGAAGTCAGTATGTAGGTTAGGTAGTAAATACTGTTGATATATTTATATCTTTTTTAATTAAGTATAAATATAAAAGATGAGGAAAAAAAGGGAACTTTAGTGAAAAAACAAAATCTTTCATTCCTCTTCCATTCATTTTAGTTATTAGTCAAGCCGAACCCTCACATCAACTTATAGTTAACTTACACTATACCTCTAAACTGATTCTCCAAGGTTCAATATCAGGATCTGTCACATTAGGACCAGCCTTCGGTCCCCATAAGGCCAGAGGCCCGTCCCACAAAGCAAGCTCAACCAACACAGGATAGGTTTATTTAACCAATCCACAGTAATGGCAATCAGGATCACCGCTACCATGAGGTCAGTTATCAACTCGTTAACTCAGTCCAGCTTTAACCTATCATAAATCTGTAAATGCATCTGTATAAAGCGGCGGGTTTAAGATAGCAGACCAATCACAACCATGAGTGCTGAAGGGAGAAATATGAAGAGGAAAAAAGTCTCAATGAAAAGTGAAACATGGTGGCGGCATGAAAGAGACGCCAAATGATGGGAAAAGGATTGCTGACTGAGTAAATGCACAAGTTAGGAGCAGATACAATAAAACACAGAAACATAATTTCATCTGGTTAGTTGGATTTTTTTATTTCAATCATGTTTGGGCTACAATAAAGCTGGAAGCTGATGCCACAATTGCATCATATTAATAACAGAAGTGATCAGTCTGAGTGATTTCTGAGCCGAGTTGGAACTCAGTGGGTTAAATGGTAAAAATCTGCTCTGCTTTTAAAATAGTGTAAGTTCTCAAACACCAAGCAGCCCTAAATGGACAGAAATACCACAATGAAATGAAACTTGGCAGCAGTCTCATCCAGACTCTCTGCTCTACATGATCAATGGTCCATTTCATAGAAACATTACAGCATCCTTCTTTTTTCTGGTTGTCTAATGTTACATGTCTGTTAGACTGTCTTTCCCTCCCCCTCTCCCCTCTTTGTATTTCTTCTCTTTTCACAGGTTCAGAGAGCAAGCTGGTGCTAATTTACCCTGAGTCGCTCGTCAGCTTCAGAACGCTCCATACAAGCTGCTCACCTGCAGGACTGAAGGCTCCTCTCCACTGACCAACGCTGGGGTTCCACCAAAAGCATTAACGCCAAGGATGGTCTGCGCTGCAGATTCTGCCAAGAACCCTATTCCACTGGGAGATTTGACTCTGATCATGTGAGGACTTACATGATCTCAATGATTTTTACATCACACAGTAGTAACATCTACATGTGGGCTTTAAATAAAACAATAAGGTGCTTATTTGGACAGTATAACCTGTGTCTTGCATGCCTGCTCTTTATATGCTCACCTTACTTCTCAGCCCTTGCCTTTCACTGTCTGCTGTTATCTTTAAAGAACAGATACGTGGTATCATATAAAATGTTTTTGCACCTCCAAAATCTGCATTTTGGGGTTCATGGCGTCCAATAAAATCAGATTCTCTGGTGGCTCTGCGCTGGAACTTCCTGTCTGAATGATGGGCTCTACTTCAGTTGATGCAGAATTGAAGCATCAAGCATGGAAAACAGAACAGTTGCACAATTTAGATAAGCGTCCAGCGGAGCATGCTTCTCGGACGCTCTGCATACGATCCATGGCATTAAACGCATTGGGTGGAACACTGGGTTAAGGCTATGTTCAGACTGCAGGCCATAATGCTCAATTCCGACTTTTTGTTTTGGTATGAAATCTGTTTGTTTTTTTCCTGTGGTCATTCACATTCTCAAATATATGCACCTTTTATGTGTTTTCCTTTGTGAACTGCATTCATGCAACTTAAGTGTCCCACATGCGCATCAGAGGACGCAAAGACGTTACAAGCGAGTGTGCTCTGTGTTTAAGGAAGTAAACAAGGAGCGCATCTTGCAATATTCATTTCTCTTCCAACCTCAGCCAGCGCATTAACAACACAATCGTTTCAAGGTTGAAAATAAATGCTGATCTCTGCATTATCATTGTTGTTTTTCTTTCCACTTCTGTGTAGTAAGACAAAGAACAGGGGCCGTGTTGAGTATTAATCACATTCAGACCGGGTGGATGCGACCTGGCCAATCAGACACAGGTTACATTTGAAAAGATCAGACGCGTATCGGATTCAGGACCACAGAGCCAAGTGGCCTTGGTCGCATTTGAAAAAAAATCGTATCTGTGTTGTTCAGACTGTCATGAAAAAAATCTTATTTGGGTTACTTCAGGCTACAGTGTGGACTTGGCCTAAATGACATTTGCTTTGTATTTTGGTTCTTTTTTGAAGGTTTGTGGTGCTCTTTACATTTCTATTATGTAGGTTGTTTTTTTTATGTACACTAGGTAAGTAGGTTGGTGCCACCCATCTAATATTTTGATGAGTTTCTTGTTAGAGTAACATAGCAGCGTTTTGATTTCCATCTCATTTTTGCTTAGTTTGAGTGACTGTTAGGCCGTGTTTTGTTTTATTCATTTCTTTGATTTGGCACCACCTAACAGCCCTTCTCTCCACTACAGCTTGTTCGTGCTTTTGGGATTTTCTCAAAGAGAAAAGAGGAAAATAACACAAATTTTGTCCTTTAAAAAAGACTCTAACATTTCATTGTGGTTGTCTTCTGTTTTCACCCTCTAACACTGATATCACACAGCCAATAGGAGTCCGTGAAAATCTATATCACTTATAGAAGTAATTGTTACCGTGATCTTTTCACAATTTGCACTCTGAATTTTTTTTCTCTTTTTGTGCTCTGAATTAAATCACATCCTTAATCAAAGGGCACATCATCGTTTCCAGTGGAGCGTTTTCTAGGATTCTGATCAATCCTAAAAGCCAGCGTGACCTGGAGTAGGTTTGCCACTTAGAATACGTCACCATGGTGACTAACCTCGGTAAGAATCAATCCAGCTTCATGGTACCGCAAAGTCAGGGTTGAGGCTAAAGTTGTCTCGCTAACCTGCTACATGGCAGGCCTCTGTTAGTCCTCAGGAAGTCAGTAAATATACAAAAAATTACCCTAAATAGGTAACAAAAACAACACACACATAGACTGATCCCCTCTGATCATCTCTGGGTTTTACCTCTTCCTGCTGTTTCTGCTCGGCCAGCAGATTGTCTCTCAATGCTCTCAGAGCTGCAGCCACTTCCTGTTTCAATCCGGCACCATGGCAACCATTGTGAGCAGGTCCCATGGAAACCTGATCAAGACAAAATAACACATGTTTGGAGACAAGAAGATCCAGGAGAAACTACTGATCTGAGACTTTAACATGAAGGTCAAAGGTCAGATTTAATGGATTTTATCCATCTTTGTTGCATCAAAAGTTATGTAAACCTTTCCATCAGCTCCTTTCTCCTCCTCCTCTTCCTCGGTGTCACTGTTGTTGATGAAGCAGAGCTGCAGGTTCCTGTTGTTCAGTCTAGAACAGACATGTTGTGCAATTAAAGGCTGTTAAATAAATAACTTATTTAATTCAATAACTCTCAGAACACTGTATATTGTTCTGTGAACCAACTGTTTGTTAGGAAAACAGATAAAACTATAATTCAAGCTCAAATCACACTCAAACAGAGAACTCTGCACACAGAATCAATTCACAGCAACGTTCATTCAAAACATGACAATTATTACCTTTTAAATGATTCAGAGCAACTGTAATGTATTTAAACTAAACTATGCAAATGTAAGCAGTAATAAAACATTATTTGCTAAAATAATGTTTGGTTAAATGATTATTATAATCATCAATAACCATTTAGATCATTGATTGGAATAGTAAAGGGTAAGGACCACCTAGCTTTGTTAGCTATCTTGGCTTGTAAAGACAACAGAGCAGAGGGATTCATTTTAAAGGGACACTTTGGTCCCTTTGGACAAAGTTCAGAGCCTTTTATCAGTATGTGTACTTCTGCGTTCTCATGCACTCGTGAAACATCATCAGCCTCGGCCCAAGTACTGTTCCAATTCACAACAACACAAGATTGAGAACGGATAAACTCCCCGGATGTTGTTCTCGCTCCTCCCTCTTACCCAGCATGCATCAGATTAGACTTGATGTGTTCTAAGGCTGGCAGTTTTATCGGCATACACCGCGGCAGCAGCAGCTTTCAGAGCGGCACTCACAGAGTCAGAGTATTAAGCTAAAAGTTCCTTTTTCTGTTGCCGTTGTTCCACAGATGTCCCCAGAATCCCTCAGACCTGATCTTACCGTGAAGCAGCAACAGCAACCAGGCCTCTCCGGACCTGGTCCTCCTCGACCTCCCAGACGTCCCTCCAGTCCCCTCCCTGCCTGTCCTCTGTCCTCCTCTGGAGACAAAACAGTTTCATTAGTTATTCCTCAAAGAGAAGAAAACTGCGCTTCAACTTCTGCTAAATACATCAGAACATGGAAGTAAAACAGAACCTTCAATCCAATCAGAACCACAGAAACTGTTTCATAGATTTGTGTGTGTGTGTGTGTGTGTGTGTGTGTGTGTGTGTGTGTGTGTGTGTGTGTGTGTGTGTGCATGTGTGTGTCTTGTTTTGCTAATATGGCTCTGAGAATATATGTCCCATCAGAATCAGAATCAGAAATACCTTGATAATCCCATAGGGAAATTACTTTTGTTATATGCTTCAGATATACAAACATTTTTATA
>JAUZNJ010034969.1:3372-37166 GCA_034780135.1 Jordanella pulchra
ACAAACAGGGATGTTTAGAGATAATAAAAAAGGCAAAGGTTGTAATGTCAGTATCTAGAGACGCAATGACAGAGGCTTTCTTTGGTCGTTCGTATTTCCACACATATGTAAGTTGTATGTGACGCACAGTGTGAACTGCATTCATACAACCTAAGTGTCCCGTTTGCGCAGTAGAGGACGCAATGACGTCACAAGCAAGCGTGCTCTGTGTTTTTGGAAGTGAACATGGATGGTCGCGCTGAAGCGCATTTTGCAATCTTAAATTTCTTTCCCAACCTCTGCCAGCGAATTAACAACAATATCTTTACAAGAAGAAATAAAATAGAAATAAAGATTGCTCTTCTCATTATCGTTTGCCATGGTTGTTGTTTTGCTTCATATTTCTGTGTAGTAATATAAAGAATAGTGACCGTTGTTAATTAATGACGTTCAGGTCGGATGAATGTGACCAGGCTGTTCAGACAAAGGTCACATTTAAAAAGATACGTGTCAGATTTAGGACCACATAACCAAGGGGCCTGGGTCGCATCTAAATCAGATGGTTTCTGATTTATTGATTGAATATTTTAGCTTTTAATGTGACCGTGAAAAATAAAAATAAAACCAAAGACAATGGATACTACATCATCCTACGCTGGCAGCCTTCACAGGACCAGGGACAAGATGATATGTGGTGGGCTCCCACCTATGGCCTTATGTAGTAAAAGAAGGATTGACTATCTACTTACTTTCCTCTTCCCAGCTGCTCCACTGTATATTTATGGATTTTTTTTTTGCTTCATTATTTATAACAAATTCTGGATCATATTTTTGTTGTAGAGGCTGAAAGTGACGCAAATCAAACATTGGAAAACAATCATCTTTAAAAGCCTTTATTTATTACTCAATTGAGGCGTTGAATGAGGAAACCAAATTTAAATGTCTAATTTTAAATGAACTTTCTATATTCTCTACTCTATACGCAACAGAACACTTGGAAATTACTTTAACTGCTTCTTAACAAATAAACCCAGATATATTGGTTAAGATGTCCAGCAGCTTAGCAGCAGACCAATCATTTTTCTAGAATAGTTTTAAACCTGCAGAGTGATCTTGATTTTTAAGGCTTAAATTTGTGATGGGCTGCAGCACCTGAGCATAAAATGAAAATGTTAAAATGAAAATAGTGACCTACATATTGATGAAGACAGGAAAATGTATTTTAGAATCCTTTTAGATTTGATGTTTTTAATGTATTGAATAGTAGTACTACATCCAAGGGGATCCAAGTTGTATCTCAGCCTACTCCAAGTGTGACACATTTAGATTCGAGGTCTAAAAGTTCTATTGGAAGTCAAGTTTCTGGGTGAGTTAAGCGTCTATGTAGAGCAGTATTTCCATTTTATTTAAAAGTTCTCAGCATCCAGCTTCAGGTAGAAACAGGCCGCCAATCCCTTACGAAAGTATAAAGAGCGTTTCCTGAGCAACGCGCCTGTAACCTTCAGTTCCCTCCAGTGCACCACTGCCACTTACAGATTACAACTGGATCTTTCATCCATGTCCTTTAGAACTGATGGTGCTGATAAACTCAGCCGCTTCCGTCTCTACCTATAGGCATGTTAATCAGAGTCAGTTCATTACGGAAAGAGTTTGCTCACAGTATTGGCTGAGCAGTTTCAAGTAGACCAAACATTATAGCCTTTACTGGAGCAGGTTTCCTTTATGCCAGGCAGCCCTGCAGGTATACAGATGTGTGAAGACAGTCTGACATGGGTCTACAAATACCATGTAGGAGGCTTTCAATTCATTGACCTTTTTTTTTCTATTTGCTGGATATCGTTATATGCAGCACCCTTAAAAAAAATTACATTTATTAGTAAGAACACGGGAATCATTGGGGAGAGAAGGGTTTAGATTATTGTACTGTGTTTACAGAAACCAACGTCAGATTTGCATCAACAAACTGAAAGTCTTATGTTTGCCTGTGATATAAACAAATAATAGACTTAAAATAAAGGGAGATTAGAAAGAGCCCTCACTGAACATGTTCTGCACTGACATCAAATGTACCAAGAGTTTCAAGCAGCAAAAAGTTGTTAAAGCTTTGCTATTAATGCTTTTTCTGTGATTTTAAACGCAATACATAAAGGGGTGATTTTAATGGATAAGTACCAAGAAAATGTTTAATTTCTGTTTCCATCACTTACAGAGTAAATCAAGTCTAAAACAACAACCTGCAGTATTTCAAGCCATTAGCATTTATTTAGTAAAGTAAAGTGACTTTTAAACCTTTTATTAAAAGAGATCACTATGGGCTTTAAAGACAGGCTGTATTCCCCATCCTCACGCCTTCGTGCTTGCAACAGATGAACTTACTATCTTCTTCTATGTCTCTAGCCCTCCGTTTATTTCTTTAGCTGCCGCAAGCATGATTGGTTACAATATTGAGAGCTGGAAGTGTGACATCAATAGTTTCTTCTTTTACTCCTGCATTTCCTTTGGTTCTGGGGAAGGATTGTGCACCTGTGTTTTTGGAAAATACCCCACCCACAGCTGTGTCAAGTATAAACGTCTATGAGGTTCAAGGCCAGCAGGAAAAGATCACAGCAACAGCCTAAAATGAGAGCATAACTCAGCCTTCACTGGTATTTTCTAGCGATGTAGTGCCAGAGTGTAGGCATGCTAGAGCCGAAACAGAAATGGAGCCAGAGTCTGATCTGGAATTATTTACACTGTTTAATGGATGCAGAATGCACTTTATGAGGTTCTTTTAGTAAGTATAAACACGCGATAAACTCTTTAAGTTATCACTTAAATTGCAGCCATTTAGTTGTGCTCTACGGCGGAGCAGCTTAACTTCTATCTTGGGCCCGGAAGGCTGGGATTTGAGGACAGCAAAGTGGAGGGCATTACGCAAAACGTTTGCAACATGACTAAAAAAAAGACATGGTTTGCAGTAAATGATGAAGGCTGTTGTGTGTTAATGTGTTTTCTCTTTTAAATATCTCGAGTTAAATGTGTAAGAAAACATTTTTGCTTAGTCAGTCAGTATTTAATATAACTGGCACAAAAAATTGTTAAAATGTAATGATACACTATTGTTTTATTGTTAAAAAAATATTTTGCCCCGCATGTCATGGAAAGATCCTCTTGATACAAGAAAAACAAAAAACGGTTTTTAAGAAAATGGCCACTTATCAATGATTTGTTAGTCCTTAGTCTGTCACTTAATATCAGGATCTAACAGGGTTTTACCTCTGAAGACATCAGGTAGAGAAGCTCTCCAAGCGGAGGCAGCAGAACTTGCTTCAGTTTATCATTACGAAGATTTTCCCTCAACAGGTCTGTTAGGGTTGACACAGCCTAAAAAGAAAACAAACAGAATGAGATGTGGATTAGAAATAAACAGTTATTTATTTTAATGGATCAACATTTAAAAAGACCTACTGTACACCCATGAGATTAACAGCTGCCTACTGCAGCTCTCGGATGTACATATCTGTTCTTGGAGTTACTGAAGATGCCTTCAAATTTGTGGAGGATAGAATGACTCCATGCTGCCCCTCCCCCACATATTGCTGTGCACAGGTGCCTGTCAGCTGACTAAAAAAGGGCCATTATTATTGTTAAGAAGACCCTGCTCATGCCGTTACAAGGAGAAACATCTTGGCTTATATTTTCCAAACCTGTCAGGATGACAGGCAACCCTTTAAAAACACTTATCATTAAATATTCAGTTTCACAATGAACTTTTAGCTTAAAAACAAATTAGCAAGTTTTGTAAACCACACATAGACCTAGTTTATATAATAAAGCTTTTAGTATTTTAATAAATAATCAGTTTAGTCTTAAAAAGAAGTGATGTGCGACAGTTATGCAAACAGAAACACGGAAATTATCAATAATCTTGCCAATATTTCTCCTAGCATATCCTTGAAGACACAAACTAAAGTGTTTACATCAGCTCTGCTTTATTTTACTATTATCTTAAGAAATCTGTGAACATTTCGATACCTGTGATCAAACCTGTGTGCACTTTATAATGAGCACACCCTACCTTCCCGTTCTACTAGTCCATGTCTCTCCGTACCACAGTAAATCAGACCCCAGCTTTAAAGAAAGGGGAAAAGGGGAAGTTTTAACACTCTAGAGTTTTGGTAAAATGCCAGTTAAATTGTTAAACTAATAAGACAAATCAAGAAAATGAGCAAGAAAAAGCTCAACAGCTGTATTCAGATTAGGGTGGAAACAATTAATTAGATTAATCACTTATTAAATTAATGATCAACTAATTCATGAATCAATTAATCGTTAACTGGAGGATAGAGATTATAAAACCCGGATTTAGCTGAGAGAGCGACCCACTTAGAGCAATTATCATACCACAAATGTAGACAAATATACAAAAATGTTGCATTTAGAATAACAAAACCTTTTCTGTCAATATGCTCAATTCAGAACTTCTCAAGTGGAAACGTTTTAGTTTCACCTGGTTTCATTCTGTAAATGTAATGTAAATGTAATCGTTAGTCACAGCCTTGTGTGGCCCCAGGTGCTCTAGACTAGTGGTGTGAATTAGCAATAATTTGGCGATACCATATGTATCACCGTACATGTGTAATGATTAGGGGTGCACCGATTGCAGTTTCCTGACCAATTACTGAATTCTAATCTTAAAAAGCTTGACACACTGATTCCGATTTTGATCAATACAGATTATTGTCTGTGGAAAAGATCGGTATCACATCTAAGTTAAGGCAGATCTCTCAAAATGAAGGAAATTAAGGCCGATAAATCAGCTTATCAATCAATCGGTGCACCCTAAAGATGAAAAGACTTCACCCAATACATTACCAAAGATAATATATTGTGATTTCTATAAGCTACTAATATTAATATTGCTCTGAAAGAGCTGACTCCTGCCTGACATCAGACATTAATGAGTAATTCTCTGATTGTAAGCAACACCTGTTTGACCCTCCGTCAAACTGCCCTCCTCTCATCTTAACATTTATTCCTCCTTCTGTATTAGTTTGAATTTGCCCAATCTGTGTGTTTCATAAATCCCTCCTTCCAACCGCTGCTTAATTCCATGCAGTTCTCTGATCCACACTAAGGTTGACTCCCATTGCACCCCCTTCGCCTTCTTGCAAGGATCAAATATTTCTCAATTGAACTCATTTAATGAAATCTATTAGAATCCATAGTTTATTACACACCACTGTTTTTCTTCTCAACATGAAAAAACAAGGCAGAAAAGAAATCAATAGTTCCGGTTTATAAAACTCTCATCTGTTTGGTTTATGTTTGCTTATATAAAAAGTAATTAAACAGGAATAGTTTACAGGAGGAGGCCACAGACATTTTTTCCTGCTTTCTGGTATTTTTTTCATTGAACAGGGTCAGTGATGCAACTGATTCAAAACTTAACTCCAACTTTTCTGTCTTCTAGCAGAATCTCTGGAGCCTGAAAGGCTGTTCTAATTATACAGCATAAATACACAGCATGATTTTCATCCATTTAAAAACTGATTCATTTTCAAACTGTTTACTTTGTCTTTAATTAATTAATTAATTAAATAATTATTAATAGTTTGTTACCGGCAAAGCCAGAGGACAGTAAGGGACAACATGACTAAAAACAGCAAGTCTACGGTTCTAAATGAAACAGAACACCATGTAAGAGCTTACCTGTAACTGTATCAATCATGCATAGGTTTTACAGCTTAGGAGGGAATTTAATTATCTATACAGTTGTTTTAAATATGTAATGCAGCTATGATTGATTATTGTAGGACTGTGGTCATGTATTTACAGACAGAATGAAAACGTTTAAACTAATAAATCATTTGTTGCAGTTGGAAGAAGTGCACGATCACTTCTAGGTTTAATCAGTCATTGTAGATGGGAAACAAGAAATTGGTTAATAAAGCTGCACAGCAGCAGTACAGGAGCAACCTTATCTTTAAGTAGCCAGCTCTCCACTAACATACCTGATTTGCAAAATGTTCATGCTGTTTTTTGTACCATAACTTATGAATGATACTTCCATAACAGAGCATCGTTTTGCAAAGGATTTTTGGGCAGATATAAAATAATGTATATCAAATTGACAAACAGGTATTTTCCTGGTGAAATTCTAAGAGGAAATCCTGAAGTTAAGCCCTGATTCTGAGCATTTCCTGACAAGAAATCTCAAGATCTGTTTCTTTATTGTATGTTAGACTTTCGGCATATAATCAATTCTAAATGAAAATCAAACTTTATATGTAAAATATCTAAACCTATCAGCTCTACTGTGGTTTAAAACCTTAAAAACCATTTCAACTTCCACCCCTTTATTACGGATGTTTTAAAAATACAACCTGAAGTAGTTTGTGTAGCAAAAACAGTTTGAATCTGAATCCATAAGGATTGATTGACTGATTTTTCACAGCATTTATTTTATTGTGTAAATCCATCTATAGGTTGTTTTACATTAACATGTACTGTTTAAAAAACAATAAAGGTTTTAGTTGTTAAACTGAAGATGGGCTAAAAAAACATTTTCTAAAGTTGTTTCATAAGGGGAGACCAAGCAGTTTCAAAGACACATTTATAGCTAAATACCGGTCAGTACTTCTTTTTTTCCAAAGCGATTTTAATAAATCTGAAGCAAAAAACAACAAAGACATTTTGTCAGAAAAACATTAGAACCAGAAAGAAAAGGGGGAGTCGGAAAACCAGACAGGTGTACTTTGTTTGTACATGTTTAGGTGTATGTACTTGTGTGTGTTGGGGGTGAATAAAGTATATAGAAGTTACTATGGTAACTAAACCCAGTCCCGACCCGCCAATCAGCAGGATTGCAGCAGGAGAACCCCTGCTGAGACAACACACACTCAAAGGAAAAAATGCAAGTGTGTTTGCTGTTTGATTGGTCATCTGTTCCCCACAACATAAGAATACACAACAATAGTGTCTGCAGGCACAAACACACTCCAACAAGGACAGACAGAACTACATACACCAAACCCCTGCTGAGAGCTCGCACAGACACGGTTCAAAACAACGTGTGCACGCACATGAAAGACGCTGACACACACAGAACCCCTGCTGAGTCCATAGATGGTCCGGTGCGGCCGTGGTTACCAACAGACACATGATGATAGGCGGCACAATGCTTCGTCTTATCCACAGTAGCTGACGGGAGGCAGGGCGAGAAAAAAATAAAATAAAAAACATTTCGCCATTTGTCCTAAAAGACAAGGACGTTCAAAGTACGAGCCCCTTTTTCTAAATCCCCAAGACAAACCAGCAGCTGCAGGAATTCAATAATAAGGAAACGGGGAAGAACACAAAGATGAATTAGAACTGCCAGAATGGAAAAAAGTAGGAAGAAAAATCTGGGCTATCTTAGCGTGAACCATTTATTTTAGAGGACGCATGTAAACTGTAGAGACATAAACCACCGACTTTACTCTGCTACAATGTTATATAAACTGGTTAGGATGTCAATACTACAATAACCAATATCACACAGCGTGCCACTTATCATTTCCATTTATCACAATTCACAATTCTGCAATGGCTATGATGGGATAACATGTGATATCATCTGTCCATCGATCTAACACAATTATTGACAATGATTCGTTCAAACTACAAAAAACAACTCAAATATGAGATCACCTTCGTTCCCCATAACTCTTAAAGGCATCAGACATTAAAACTAAAAACATCATTCTACTGATGAAAAAAATGTATTAGATCAGCTGTTCACTGTGGTCTTCTGTCCTGCGAATTTCAAAATTAAGGGCATATTTTAAGATAACACTGTACTTTGAGCCCATAGGAGCGCTTGACCTGTAATTTCCAGGTTTGGCTCCCCTGAGGGCCACCAGCAGCACTGCTCTGTCACAAAAACAGCCACTCTCCCTCCATGTTTAGGAATATGATGGCAGACCAACTTTGGATCAACAGATGGAGAGGTCATGTAGTCAAGATTATCACAAAAGTGACTAAAAATTATGTTTCACAGCACTGAACGTCTCACATGCACAATTCAGCAATCACGAGCGCAGCTGAGCTGCATGAAGCTGACACCCCAGCCACCAATGCGAATGCCTGCACTTCATGTGATCTTAAGGCATGGCCGCTGAATCAGCCAATGAATCAGTGAAGACATGCATCTATAACAGGTATCCACGATCTCAGTCCTCGGAGGCCGCTGTCCTTCAGATTTTAGTGGTTTCCCTGCGCAGCTGATTTCCATTGATAGGTGATTAACAACCGTTTGCTGAACTGCAGTCATAAGAATCAGCTGTGCTAAAGCAGGGAAACCTCTAAAAACTGCTGGACAGCAGCTCTCGATGACTGAGATTGGGGATGCCTGATCTATAAGAACAAAAAAAAAAAAACAAAAACAAATGCTGATATCGGCCAAAAATCTCAGTACTTTGTTCTATCTGGACTCTGGTTTAGGAAGATATGACGTTTTGGCCCTTGAGGCCTGAATAATTTCGTATGATGGGACAGATTTGGCCCAAGGACCTTGAGTTTGACACATGTGTCCCAACAGATCAGAGGTGTGAAACCATGGGATCAGTGCTTGGCTTTCAGATTCATCCCTGCTCCGACACACCTGATTTAAATGAGCAAATCAGCAAGTCGCTTAGGTTATGAGCTCTTCTTTCAATCAAAGTTTTCTAAAGAAGGGATGAATGGAGCACTTAGGACTGGAGTAGCCCCCCCCATCTGCACGATAATTGACAAATTGACAGGGAGCAAAAAAGGGAAACACTGAAAAAACTAATTTTTTCTGTACTAAGGGTCAATGAAAACCACAGGACTGCCTTTATCAGAGCCACTCTGAAGCTTAGTTTCTTAAAGTATCTCATTTTAAACATTATTTCCCATTAGAAGCAGGGGAGTTGGCACAACCTGCACAAAGCAACAATTACAATACATGTAACTGAACTATATCCCAGTGAGAGCAACAGCACAAAATACTAGTTAAGCTTACATTAGGATATTCGTTAACAAATTCAAATCCATTTTCTCTTATTATGTATAAAATATGTATTTTTGACACAAATACGGGGGAAAGAAAGGAGTTTGGTTTTCCTTATAAAGTAAAAGGAAGCTGCCTCAAAGAGTTTTATCGCCACCAGCTGGTCAGACCTGGAACTATAAAGTCAGTATGGGATGAACAGGTGTTGCTGGTTCACATTCAAGTACAATTTTTCTCCATGGTGGTGTTAAATTGTTTATTACTTTTAACCATGAAAGGAATGAGAATTTCCCATAAAAAGAAGATTAGACAATGCATGTGCCATTTATCAGATATCAGAAGACTAATATGTATGTTTTCCCCTGGTATTTACTGCCACATAATGGTTCAAACTGGTACTACATGTCTGATTTTCTAGTAATCTCCAGGAAGAGTGGATTTCCTGCCAGAGTTATTCTTAGATCTTTGTCTGTGTGCCTGTTTAATTCATATCCAAACATGACAACATTTATTCTGTCACTTTGCAGTCACTAATTAGTAATTACTGGTAAGTATTTATATATTTATAATCATTAATGTTTGAGCATACAAGGCACAAAGTGAGGATAGATGAAGTCTGAGGTCAGACTAAAATTACAACAGGTGTATTTATGGTTTGCTCAGATTCTGTCCTGCACAGACAGGATGATAGTGGACATGTTTGTATTTTTACAAACCTCAGAAACATGACAGTCCTCTTCGAGATGACTACAGTGCAGAGCCAGAAGACCCAGCGCTCTGAGGATCTTGCTCCGCCTGTAATTTGTTTTTGAAAAAATGACATTCAAAATAATTTCATACGTGATTTTTTTTTTCATAAACATGCCTTTACAGCCACAAAATCTAAGCTTGTTAACTTATAGTATATTATTATAGGTTTTCCTAAAAGTGATCAAATCTGCCTGAAGCTTTGCAATTATGTAACAAACCAAAATAATGGCTTGTTTCAGTCACTTAAATCCCCTTAATAGAGGCTTGAGTATCACGCTAACTAAAAATAATGTCTACTATAAAGTTAAGTTGTTGATCTGAAACAGTCAATCTGGCTCTAAGGATGCTTTCGTAACTCTACCATTTTAAACAGTTTCTGAATTATTCCACTGGCTTTTTAAGCAATCAGATTTTGTCTTCAACTAGAAAACAACAAAATACAGACATGATGTACTTACAAATCCCAGTTTGGAGCTTGTCGTAGTTGCTGAGTCAATGCAGAAAACTGCAAAAAAAGCACAAGAAGATGATATAGTAAGATCAACTAAGAGGTTAAGGAAACTTATATATTCCAGAGTTTATAAATGATATTAAAACTCAGCACCTGGATGCAAACATTACTTCTTCAATATTACATTTTTTACATTAAGCACAACTTGTGTATTAAGTAAATACAAAAAATATTCTCTGGTTATGTGTTAACTCAGGCTGCATGAATTGAGGAAACAATTTTGATGCTTTGGTTTGATGATTTATTTTTTTTATCCAAATACAAAGTTTAGCATTAAAGCTGGTACAAACATGCATCCATGTTTGATCAACACACCAGACGTGGCACTTTGGGATTATAATCCAGTTGTTCTTTGATGAGAAATGTGATTCTATGTATTGTGCAGCTCTATTTTCAATAGATTTTGTATAAGGTGTAAATGTACAAAACATGTTTCCAGGCATATTCAAACACATAAATCTTATTCTTTTACTTAAAAAATTAGATTATTAAAAGCCAGCTTTGAGGTTTTCTGGAGATTTTCTGTAAAAACGCCAAACAAGAGCAGCACATAACTGTTAACTGAATGAAAACAGATAATAAAAAAAAATGGCTTCCATTTTTTATAGGACTTTTTAAATGACATTTAGTTTAACCACCTCCCTGCAGAAGTTATATAACTGATCAGTAGAGAACAGCTTTGTGTAAAATTCATTCCAGAATTAGGTCTCAGATGTCTGCTGTAGAACATTGCTGTACAGATGGCATCATGACGGCCAACAAACACAGCAGAGGTTAGACATGAAACTTAGAATAAATACACCAAGCTTTTAACATTTCAAAGAGTGTTCGATACAGTTTCAGTTGATTCACAACACCTCAAAGCATTTAACAGAAACCATTCGATCAAATCTTACAGACAGGTTAGACAAAAGTTGTTTATCTAAAGAAGCCATGCTGATTACTTTGAGTCATTGACTTTTCAGGATTCACTCCTGGATGAGCCTGTGGCGACAGTAGACATTGACTTGCATTGTGTTGTTGACTCTTCAGCAATCCCTCACATCAAGCATGTACGCAGCAACAGTGGGTGGGGGGTGGGGGGGGGGACTCCCGATTTACAGGAATGAACCTCAATGTGGGCGGCCAGCTGTTCAATCCATCACTAGAAACAGTAAAAAATGTGGATCCCCCTTCCAATCCAACCAAGACCTGGCAAAACGTTGAGGGGAGGAGCTACAAAGATCCACAGCTCAGGTGGAGAAATCTCAACATCCAAGTAGTAGTACATTTTTCACACTCCATGCAAAAAAAAACAAAAAAAGAAATTCCTATTAATTTTATTTACCATCATAATTTACTTGAGTGACCAGATTTTTTCACGAGGCTTAAGCTAGAATAAGTTGAATTTACAGAAAAATGCTTGAGATACATCCCTCTGTGCTTCCATATATAAAAGTTTGTCCTTTTACAAAGAATTTACTGAAATAAATCCTCTTTTCCATTATCTTCAAAATAGCTTCGTCTATTTTCACAAAGATATGTGCGAAAATATGCAGAGCTGGTGCAGAAATACTCTACAAGACATGCCGCTGCAATTAGAAAATAAAGCTGATAGGATTGAAGACTGAGGCCGGAGCAATAAAAAGCCTCACATTAACATTTAGCACTATTTGCTGAGGACTGAGGAATAAAAACTCTTATACATTCAAACTTAAAAACTCAACTATTGGTGACACCAAAGACCCTAAAGGCTCATTAAATCCAATGAAGACCCATTCCAGCAGGCAGTGGATGTGAATGTCTCCCTACCAGTGTGGAGTTAATCAGGCGGTCAGCGATAAACGCGTGTCCAGCTATGCAGCAGAGGTAGCACAGCAGGTTGAGTTTAGATCGAACAGCTGTAGACTGAGGAAGGGGAGCAGAGGAGGGCAGCGGCATG
Organism: Jordanella pulchra; assembly: GCA_034780135.1. Lineage (NCBI taxonomy): Eukaryota > Metazoa > Chordata > Actinopteri > Cyprinodontiformes > Cyprinodontidae > Jordanella > Jordanella pulchra. Next base: position 15,526 of record JAUZNJ010034969.1, read on the forward strand.
GATGGGGTCTTCTCTTCAAGGCATGAATGAAGTTGTGACAGAAAGCCAGTCCACTCATCATCACTCAGAGAAAGCAGCTTCTCAACTGTGACAGGGTAAGAAACCAAAGATTTAACTTGCCTTATATATATGTAACTGTCTTCAGGCAGGATGTCTGTGGTCATACCTGAATATGCTGGTACACACAGACTTTTGGCATCAAACCGTACAGGACCGCTCTTCAGAATCTGTTAAAATCACCAGAAGAAATCAGTGTATGTCTCTTTGTTTCAGCTTTGTTCACCCACTTCTCGCTACCCTGTCGGTTTAAGTCCACAAAGCAGAAAACTGTGATTGTGTTCAGTGAAACCTAATTTCCAAGGAAACAAAAAACAGACATTCTAATTATAATGGTTATATATTAAAGGATGGAGCCCATCACACCAGTACCTTGGGATTGTCAATGATTTGAGTGACGCTGAGATCGGAGTCGGTGTGAAGAAGACGCTTCACACAGGTTGCAAAGTCGGGATCAGGGACCACCTGGAGAATAGAAAACATCCGGTACAGCTTTAAGTGGATGAACAGAATAAACTCATTTTCACATTAACAGCTAATGCAACTACCCATTATTTTGCTGTCGAGTATCTTTTCAAGTAATCGATTAATAATCGGTTTCTCAAAGAAGAATTAAACAAGGTGAAACTCAACTTTTTCAATTTGAGGAGTTCTGGATATATCGACAGAAGGAAACTTTATTTTTATCTTAAATGTAAAAGATTTATATATATATATATATTTTTTTTACAATTTTGGTATAGTTACTGTTCTGAGTGTTTTTTTCTGTCAGCTAAATGCATGTTTTAGAGTCTCTATCCTCCAGTTAACAATTAATCGATTACTAAATTAGTTGATGATTATTCTGATGATAATCGATTAATCACAATTAATCTGATTAATTGTTTCAGCCCTACTCATGACATAGAGCAAACGAGGTACTTTCAGAGGTTTTGGTTCATATACGTAGACATAAGGTCAGTACACACATGATGTAGATTTGTCTCATGGTCAGAACTGATACCAAAAATGGTGGGTATATGAATTCCTGTAAGTTTAACTTAATTCTTAACTTAACTTAATAAATATCTGTTTGAGTCCTGTCGATTTGGTGCACACTGAATAAATACAGAGCTGCCTTATTCCTGAACACATGCAGCATGTTCCCTTTCAGGAACTAAGAGTTCAATACAACTTCCAATATCACCAAATCACAACAGAAGACCTGCAGATATCACCACACTCAGCTTTTTGGTAACAGTAACCTTTCTCATGCAGTTACAGTTAATTAAAAAAAGGTGAACTAAAACCAGAAAGTTATGTCAGACTTTTTCAATGATAGCTTATAGTAGCTCCCTCTATACTAAACTTAAGTGCTCATATAAAGATAAGATAGGAAATGCTTTTAGTGTCCCACAGTGAGAAAATTCAGGCGTGACAGAAGCACAAAACAAGAAGACAGAAAACATCTTAAAGAATTACAAACAGGACTAAAGAATATGAAAGAAGCAAAAAATGTTAAAGGGTTCATTTGTGCAGCAGAGGGGAAAAAAAATCCTGGTTAGTTTATATCAAGACAAGTCTTACTAAGGTATAAAAAATGAAGTTAAGAGAAAAACAGCAGCCAGTAAACAGAACGATGGGAAAAACTGCAATAAACATGCTTTTAAAAGCAAACATTTCCAGAGCAAGAAATTATTGATCAGATCATTTTTCTTACAGTCCTTCTGTCTCCCACCACCTGTACTGTGACCACAGGCATCCTAGGACAGAGCTGGCCATCCTAATGAGTCTATCCATCTGCTTCCTCTCTCTCAGCTGCAGATAAGCTGCAGCTCCAACATACTGCATCTTAGAAAATGGACTGATGAAACAAACTGAAACGGGGTGAATGTAAACATCATGGATCTGGAGAACAAAATCCACTGATGTCCAAACTGGCAACCTGTAGCAGAGAAGCTCAAGCATCTATGAGAGACAAGATGCAAGTCAAAGGAAACTCCTACAGCTGTTCATGCTGAACTCAGGTACAAAAACATGAGGAAACATGTTTTATTCCTTAAATAAAGGCACAGTTTCTGTTCAATGTTGCTGCTTATCAGTTCAAATGTACTGAAAATGTACAGAACTGTGACTTTAAAGCATCGATATGTACAGAACAGGGATTACTGTGTACTGTTACAACCATGGTGGTTCTAGAAAGGGGCCAACAGGGGCCGGTGCCTCCATAGACATCGATAGAACCCGCGTCGTCGGGTGAGAGGCGTGCTGAAAGAGCGGCCATCCTAGGTCAAACCAAGCTATGGTCAGAGACAATACATGTCAACTGAGGCTAACCCCACTTTATGACTTCAGACACTGTTATATGCCCCTGACACATCTTATTTGCATGCTTACGTAATTAAAAATGCACTTATTCTAAGAAATGTTTACTTTTTTTTAGATTAGTGTTTGCAGTTTAATACCAAATCCTTTTCTTATAATGATTTCCACTGACAGACAAAAGTATAAGTGATTCGTCTCTCGGACCACTATAATATTCCTTCTTTACAATATACTGTAACAATTATTTAGAAATGACACTCAGATGAAAGCTGCCTTTAAGTTAAGATAGAATCAGAGTTTTCAACTGTTAGATCAGGACTGTGGATCACTTGGTGCACTAAACGATGCTCTCTTGCTCTTCTTTTTTTGTACTCTACCAAGTATCTCCACCTCATCTATGAACCTTGATATATTAACTTCCCACTATGTGATTGTTCATTGGTTGTGTTATTAGACAGTAGAACAGGTGAACCAGGTAAAGTTGACATTGAGTTAATAACTATAATAATGAGCATTTACCTCCAGCTCTGTCTTCTGGTTGGATGAGTCTGAGATGCTGCGTTGGCTTCTTGAGCTGCTAAACTCCACCAGGGTCACACACGGCATACAGTTATACTTTGAATTTTATAATATTAATAAAAACTTTAAGTTCAGCTTTTCAACAAACCACCTGAGCAGAAAGATTGTCTCAGAATTGTCCTGATTCAGTCCACTCTTTGGTTTTAACTCCAGGACATCACCTAAAGAAAGAGGAAGTGTGGAATTTTATTATAACACATGTTTATGTATGTAAAAGAAAAAAAGTCAAAATAAACTAAAGCATAAAAGAAAAGAAAAAAAAAAACGCAATAAAGGAACAATTTCTGAAAGTTCAATCTTAGAAAAAAAAATACTTTGAAATATTTTCTAAATTCAGAAACAACATGAATTTGAAACAGGTATCATATTTTAGGAGAACGCAGCATCATGTGTCCATGTAAGGAACTCTTACACCTAGAGGTGAAAGCAAAATAAAACTGAACACAATCTGCTACCTGTCATGTATGATTTAGTGGGATGTGGTGTGTGGGGCAGCTCCTCCACTCTGCTGGGTTCAGGGAGATCTCCAGTCTTCACTTGGCCCTCATCATTTGAGCTCTTGCTGCACTTTAACCTTCCACCAGGCGTAACAGATTGCTGGCTTTCAGCTTCTGCTGCTGTTGTTTTCTTTGACTCACTCCAACCTGGCTGGCTAATAGCTGAGTGGCTACTGGGCAGACTGACTGTCTGTTCTGCAGGAAATGGGCCACATGTCCTTGTTTGTCAATAGAAAAAGAAAAATACATGAAATAACTAATTAAATCACTCACACATACTAGTCAGGACCTTATGGGCTAAAGAAAATGTTATCACATTTCAAAAACTAACAAAGGTATTGTTAAAATATTAATAGACAATTATTGTTATGGGGAAAAAGACATCTACCCATCAACGTCTTCATCTTCTTTTTCCCTGTATTTTGCATCATCTTCCTCCCGTTTTACTTTTGTCCAGAAGGGATGATCCACCACCTCCGACCAGCTGATCCTAATGATGACAAAAATATACACAACTCAACATCAGAAGGGCCAGCTAGAATGACACAAACCGCAGCATTCAAGGTGAGCAGCCACAGTCTGAACCCTGAACCCACTGAAGCTGCATCCCTCTGTCCAACAACCCAAGCAAATCAACAGTTTAAATCCAGAAATCTGCAGAGCTGCACGATATGCTGATGATAAGAGGATCGAGCCATTTCGGTGTGAAGATGCATCTGAAGTTTGTAGGTTTGTAGATTTTTTGCAGAACTGGTCTAAATATCACCAACCATGAGTAAACAACATTTGATCTTCAGTTGGAGGTAAATAAAACTACATGCGATCTTATGATAATCACAGTGACTTAAGATGATTAGGGTGATGGTTACCACGGTTTATGGAGGGAATTGTGTGTTTGAGCCTGACCTCTTGCTTGGATCTTTGTTTAACAAGCCTTTCAGAAGATTCTGGAACTCCTGACTGGGAGGATTTGGGGGAAACCCTGGAAAAAAATCAAATGAGTTAGGTCCATGCTTTACATACAGTTAGACATAATATTATCCCTGTCCCTGGCAGGTTTAGATTTAAAACATCTTTTAATTTTTACCTACATGTTTCCATGACTAAAATACTAATATTAACGATAAATAATTGAGATACCAGCAGAAACCTGAAAAAAGTTGTCAAGGATTACACAACTGCTGTAACATCCATCAAGGTGTTATTGAAAATGGTATAAATAACTTCTGACCTGTGTTTATTTATATTTAAATATAAATAAAAAAATGTTCATCTCTTTTAACCATTTCCTATCAGAAATAACTTCAACCTAAGTCACTTATAGGGTATAAGACATCTTTGGTTGAACTGAAAGCTGAAAAATAACCCATTTGTCATCGAAAACTGTTCTGAAGTGAGTTAATGTTCATGTGCTAGCATGTGTGGATTTAGAGTTTATTACCTGTCTGTTTGAGAGGCAGCAGCTCCTGATGCAATATCATCTCTGTCAGGTCAGTGTGGTCATCAGAACAGAAAGGAGGCTTACCTGCAAAATAAGTATAGTCGGGATTAGAAAACAACATCCCAAATCCAAAAAGTGATGGAATATTATGTAAAAATACACAAAATACCTAAATCCAATGATGCAGATCTAAAGCAGACATTTCTTCTGTCTAATGGAATATACTCCAGTAAACATCTCAAATCTATCATTTAGGAAATGATGCCACTTTTAGGAAACAAAGGCTACTTCTTAACATCTGAGAGAAGTTGGAGCAGAGACATGCTGACCACAAAGAGGCGTCTTTTATTCCTTAAAACAATGGTCTGTAAACATTTGTAACCATGGAAACTAGTCCGTGTAGGGTAATGTCCTCTGATTCAAATCTGGATTTTCATGCTCAGTTTTAATAAGTCATTAAATACCAGATGTTTTCAATAAGGGGTGAGTTCAGCGCTCAGAAACCAGACCGCCTTGCTGTTATGGGTGCAGCAAATTGTCTTCTTTAAAGTCCTGCCTTTAAAATATATTATCTAGATGTGAACATTGCCTTTACAAACTACAAGGGCTTTACAGCATTAGTGATTCCTTTGCGACGGGTAAAACGTCCACTTTGCCAAAGTCTGTTCCACATGGCTGCATTTCTGGGGGACTTTTTTGTAGCTTCTTTGATTGTTAAAGCTCTAAACCCCTGTGGTGTTTATCATGGTGAAATATGCTTACAGACAGTGATATCTGGACGTTCTGAGCCAAAGGAGTAATGTCTCTCTTTATGTTTGGGTAGGGCCACTCTACAAGCTCGTGTTCATCTCAAATTGACTTGTGATGTTATATAAAAAACTGTAGATATTGGATGTTGATTAAATATTTACTCTAGGAAGATTATTCAAGATGTTTCCTCACAGTCTTTTGATTTTCACAGATTGGTGAACCTCTACTCGTCTTTACCTTTAAAACGTTCATCCTCCCCAAGATGCTCTATCACCTGATTTTATTTTGTACCAGCTACTTTTCTTCTGGTGAAATCTAAACCTACTTTCATTCACTTCAAAAATGCTTTATTGATTAAATAAAATAATTAAAGTTGAGTGTTTTAGTAACTCCTTTTGTGATTTTTCAAGCAGTTATTGTAGACGCTGATAGCTGTAAACAGGAAGGATCTAATGTAGCTGTCTGTCTTGCAGTGTATATGGAGAAGCCCCTGACTGAAGACACTATATTGTTGTTTAAAGATTTTCTGAAGAGGATGCTCAGAGTTGGCCATAATGTTCTTTATTTTATGAAGAAAAAAATAATTTCCAGATGCTCTAGAAGAGATCCCAGAACAGAGCCGGATTTCCTACATGCCTACGCTTCTTTAAGTCATTTGCTCTGATGATGCTGTCCTACTAGGAAGTGTTTGACACTATCCATAAAAAACGGATTTTTTTTTATTTAAAATATGTTCTATTGGGAATAAAACATGATTTTATCAAATTAACTCAACATTTTATTGTCTTTAATCAATGCCTAAATTCCCTTTGGAATTGGATAATAATAGTGGCAGAGAAGACAACACTAGAATGAGAAATTCAGTTTAATTACAAATAATGAAGTGAAAAAGCTTATTAGCAAAAGAGAGAATGCATCATAAATAATTGAAATTAAATAGCTTTACTTTGAGAGTGTGAATGTGTAACATTGTAAATGTTTGTGAGTGAGTACCAGTGTACATATAGTAGAGAACACAACCGAGAGCCCAGAGATCAGAGCTCCGACTGGTTTCTGATCCCTGCAGAACCTCTGGAGCGCTGAAGACAGGAGAACCTAGAAGTGACAAAATCACATCCACGCTGTTTAGAAAAACATTGATAAATTACTACTAGCTGTATGAAAAGTCTATAGAATAAAATGTTCTTAATGTGAGAAAGCTTTTTTTATCTCCCTTCTTTGTTCGGCTGTTGTTTCAAAGTGACCCGCTTGGTTTGTTAAACAAAAAGAAAGGAGGAGAGCATAACGAATAGCTAGAGATGGGAAGAAACTAGGTTTATTTTACTTTCCATTTACCTGGGAAACCTTCTGAAAACAAATCTACTTCTAGAGATCATTTTACTGCATCGTAATGTTGATTCAACTTTAGTAGTATAGCTTAGAAGTAAAGCTACTCTTTCTTAATCAAAGGTTCTGGCTCCTATAACCTTTAGAGAATAAAGACCAACAAACATAGTTTGACTAAATAAAGAACCTTTTTCCCCACAGAATTCCAATGGTGATCAGAGATATGGACCTTCTAACGGTGAAGTTTTTAAAGATCATTTTTAAAGCAAAGATCCATTATTAAAAAGCGTCTTGGTATTTCAAGTGCTTAATGTTCTCCAAACGCTATCAATGTACCAAATACTATGTTTTATGCTAGCAGCACTTTTGCAAATGATTTTGTATATACAGTTTAAAAGAAAGTATTATACTATTGTGTGTTTTTTTTTTATTTACCTTGAAAATAGGAGCCTGGATTTGGTCACAACATCCAATCCAAATTGATATGGTTCCAGTTCAAAGGTCAAAGTGCCAGTGTATGATGTGCTAAGCTACTAGCAATGTCAACTAATAATGTATTTTTCAACATTTTTTTCTCACAATCACAATGTCAACATGTTTCCCAGTTCTTTCTGGTATTAGGTATCTAAAAAAAGGGATGCAACTCACTAGAGGTGTTAATAAACTTGTTTTTAAACTGTAGCCATCACCAGGTTTTTGATTAAATTCATCCTTATGTGGTCATGGTAGGTGAGGGACCTCAGAGTGTCAGAGTTCAAGAAAATTCAAAGGTTAACTTACCAAAATTACACATCAAGCTGGGTTATTTTTTAAATGATCTCTTCTTTTGATTTCTGTTGTCTTGTTTTGCTATGGTTTCAAAATGAGAGCAGCTATGGTGGTACATAAAAACTCTGTATGAAAAAACCTGTATACCCTGCTCTGGATACAGCACAGAGCTTTGAGTACGATGAATTTTATACGCCTTAAAATAAAGAAAGCCCTCAGAAGAGTAATTATTGTTCGAAGAAACAAATTCTTAAAACTCTCCCATAGTCCAGAGAATCATGATTCAAACACAAGTTAACATATTATAACAAAGCTCCACTGTTTTGCTTTGACAAAATATAAGATAATTGTCATTTGACACAGCAATTTAAAATGGAAGTTTTTATTAGTACTCAATTTTGTTATTTTTTTCATGCATAGTATGAACATTCAAATCTCAGATTTTAAAGGTTTATATCAGCAGATGCACTTCAATAAGCATGCAGTAATGCTAACCTTTCACTCTGGTTCTCATGTTCTTGCTGTCTCCTTCCTCTGGTTCATCAGATGCAGAGAGCATTGTAAAAATGTCCTCCAGAGTCTCCCCCTCAGCCTTGGACAGACAGAAGTCACTAAACTTCAAAATGCCGCTGGCATCCAGAAGAATCTACAGAACAAAACAAAATGTTGGTGCTTTCAATGAATAGAATATTGTTGTGATGTTTGATAGTTTGGGGTTGAAATATTTATGCTAACTTTTGCCGGGTTTAAGTCAGACATGATGATTCCCAAACCATGGATGTGTCTTAATCCTTTGACCAAGTCCCATCCAAACCTTCTCACAATATCTTCAGACAGACTTCCATCGTGAGTAACTACAGACTTCAAGGAACCACCTAACAGGTAAAAACCATTAACATCAAAAACGAGGGAGTTTAATGCAGAAAAAATAAACCTCACTGTAATATCATCTCAAGGTTTCAATGCATCAAGTCTTTAGATGGGAACAAGTACGACAATACTGACCTGAACAGAGCTCCACTATCACCCACAGGTGCTTACTTGTCTCAAACCATTCATAGAAGCGTACAATATTTGGATGATCCAGATCCTGGCTCAGACGTACCTAACAGGGCAGAAACACATTCTCATTAAATATCTTCCTAGTAATCATGAAATCTTTGTCTTCAGTGTTTCATGTATATGATTAATAGGTTTTCTGCATCATTATAACAAAATGGGATTTATAACTCCCTAATGCATCAGTTTATAACTGTCAATACAATCAGTATTTATTTAGAAAGATACTAAATATTGTTATAAATACATGGTTGGTGATCTCTGGTCTCTTAGTTTTGTCTGTGCAGATGATGGCCACATAGCAGAGGTTGCTCTTTCTTCTTCCTTTATAGACAACAAATCCCCCCTCATTGCCCAGCTCCTCATACAGGATGAAGTTTTCCATCTCCTGCCAGGAAAAAAGTAAAGTACACCGCTTTATGTCAAAGCTGTGTGGAACAAAATGAATTTAATTTAGAAACGTGAGCAGAACTTTACATATACTTCTCAGTGTAAAGTCATTCAATTTTTCAGATTTTAATGATTAATTTGGATGCAGTGGAATTATAAGATAACAATCAGCTTTAATGAGCAAGGATAAGATGCAAAACTTAGTGGGATTTTTTTTCATTTTATACATACCTACCGATTAATATTTGTATGACAGTTTCTTAGCAAATTTTCAAAGAAACGTTTTGTCGTTTAAAGCCATTTAAGGTCAGTAATAAGGGTTAGAGCATGGGTAATAAAACAATAGTTATATAGACAGCTGAGCAATATCCATAGAAAATATGTCTGTTCTATGACTTAAATGAACTCTGATCTAGAGTTGCACAGCATTCTGGGGGGATGCAGGCAAAAGAAAAAGATTTAGTTTCTCACGGCCAAGTTAAGTAAGGTCGGTGGTAGGGTTGACCTCTGTGTCGAAGAATGTTTTCCTCCGATTCTTACTTCAGATATTTCAACAAAAAAAAAGGAAATCAATAATTATTAATATTGACACAAAAGGTTCATATCGTGATACAGTTTCAGCCACATAATAAAGTTTTTTTAAGGGTTTTGCATAATTCTGGCTTGACCTTTGGCTTTTTATCAGAATTGGCAGAGTTCATTAATACTGGTTTGTTTCCAGCTGAACATCTGTTTTTTAGGTAAAACCTGTAAACTGTCAACAGCTTCTAGGTTGGGCCTATTTTAGAGGCTTAATGTTAGGTTGGTGGTGAAATGATGTCTTGGTTTCAACCAGCTGCCTGTTGATTTGAGATGAAGAATTTTTTTAATCCTTCCTCTTTATTATTCAATCTACTTTATGCAGGGTACCAATGCCAGTGACCTCAAAACAGACCTCAACACGGTGCTACCTCCACCGTGCCTGACACTTGGTACAGTGTTCTCAGAGTTGAAAGCCTCACCTTACCACCAACCTCAACTTCTTGTCTTACTTGCCAAACGTCTAAACCTTTGACTCATCAGACCAGCCATTCAGATACTTCTTACCATTAGCTTCAAATTTTAGTCTAGTCGGTCTTTATTGATGTTACATTCAAGTCACTGTAGACAACAACCCTGAAACGGCTTACTAGTTCCTGGGCTGTTCTCCTGAAATCCTAATCAAATTCTTTGTGATTGAGCCAAAAGGCTTGAGGCAGATCAGAAAGGCTTTGACCCAGTTTGTGTTTTTATATCAGTTAACTCTAAAATCAGCGACTCATTTATTCCCTTCAGGCAGTCTGGGCTGGTGCAAAATGTTTATACAGTCTTTATAAGAAGAAAGAGCCTAGAATTTCATGTTTTACACATTACTAATTTTTTTTTTTTTTGTCCTTTGTGAAACCTAGGACAGGATTAATCTGATCTGCACATATCTGTCACTATTGATGTAGTATGATGAAGTTCCTGTAAAAATTGGACTGATGTCTGAATGTGTTTCAACCAATGTAGCTGGTTCTTATTATGAATGGGTCAAGCTCAAATTGAATTGCCCTCTGGGATTAAAAAAGTTGTCTGATTCTGAATTGTTTCTTATGAGATAGAAAATGCAACAATCTGTAGTATGCATATTGAAATATATGAGGTAAATATACTACAATTCTAATCTGTAAGGATAAGTAAATATTTCTAATAATTTGAACTTGTGAACAAATTTATTGCGTTTTTTCATATTTCTTTTCCTTTAGTTTTTTTTTGCACAAACGTACCTTTCGTTCAGCTCTCTGGTCAGTGCCTGCTGTTTGTTTCAAGTGCTTCGTACATTAGCCTGGCTTGGTAACCTAAAAAACAAATTTAGATTAAAAAAAGACTGAACTGAATGCCTAGAATTTGAGTGTAGGTTATAATTATAATTTGTGTATGTTAACGTCCAATCGGGACTGTAAGTGGCCTGAACTTGTAGTAAGAATGCCACTAAAGTTGTGTGTGTCAATACAAAAAAAGCTATAACTGTCATGATCCGGGGTTGTTTGCCATTCTGTTGTGGGTTTTTGCTCTCCTGTGCGCCTTCCTACTCTAACACCAGATGGCGCCAGGTTCGGTTGGAGTGTGGTGTGGCTCCCAGCAGCACAGGTGTTTCCACTCAGCCTCATTAACCTCTCTGCACTTAAGGAACTGCTGCCCAGTCGTCGGAGCCGAGTGTTTGCCAGCTTTTGGTACCACAGAGCCTCCCGAGTTAAACCTCCTAGTATCGCCTCGCTGACTTGTTCCTACAAGTAACCCCGTCTCTCTGTGTTTTCCTCGTTGCCTTCAGGTGCTCACCTGGAAGTCTGGATTGCCGGCTGCTCCTGGCTTCTTTCCTGAGAAAACCTCCCCTCGTGACGCTGTGGTGTTTACCCACTGGATGCCCGAACTCTTAGTCTCTCTTCTCCGTTGTTCTCGTTGATTCTCTACGCCCATGACTGGCAGCTCAACCACTCCTGGAGTCTCTGACTACTTTGAGCTGACCTGTCCGTTTCCCACCGCACTCCTCCGCTGCTCTTGGACCCACACAGGAAGCAAGACCCCGGATACCTAAGCCTCCCTTCAAAACCTGGAACCTATCTCCTTACAGTAAGATTCTCTCTTACTACGCTCTGCAATTCAGTTTTCCAACTGGCCGTGAACTCATCAAAAAAAAAAAAAACTCATCAGTCTGCTTTCCCTCGCAGTGTCTGCTTCAGCTGGTGTTTCCTCCCTGGACTTGGCTCTCGCCTCGTTCCTCAGTTCATCTCTCAAAATAAAACATCTAAAATCTGATAAAGCTCTTTTGTCTTGGTGTTCTGCATGTGGGCTCGGCACTTTAAAAACCCCAACATGACAATAATATTATAGTAATTGACCAGCCATAGTCACAACAACTCTGAAAAGAACTGAAACCTTTTCAATGAATTTAAATAGGGGTCTATTTGCTAATTAAGGAAAAGAATAAAATAAAAAAAAATCATTGAGAGTGTTTAAGATTAAAGTTTGTCATTTTGTTGGTTGGTTGGATTGATGCATGCACCTAATTTTAAAGCTGCAGATTAATGAGATCCAAGAGGACGTACAACACGCAGTCCGTTACCAGGCAACCGAGGACACTAGTGCGTATTTCATAGTGCTAGACAACTAATGTAACGGTGAAGAAAACGTTAATTTTGTCGTGTCGGATGCTTTTATTTTGTGTTTGCGTTTTAATATGAAACACCAACGGTCAGTTTGGGCCCGAAGTCTATGTTCGAGAACTCAACGAAAAAAAAAAACTGACAAAAAACAGATACTCTGGCATTAAGAATGTATGACTGTGGTGATAACTATATCACAGACGCTGGTGTGGATCAAACTATTCTTTCATCTATTTTCAAACTTACCTCTCCAACGACCCGCAGATTCTTAGCGGAAGTGTGATGGACTACGTACTTCCGACTGGAAGAGGGAGGTTCGTAATATTTTAACTAAATATTAGGAGTAAATAAGCCTCCTTTGGATATGAAGCTTGTAAAAAATAGCCTATTTTTGACCTGTTTTTAATGTATGAATTGCATATAATTGTATAGATTTTTTTTTCACTAATGCTAAATATTTTAATGTTTTTGTTGTCCCCTTCTTCCCTAATTGGAATATTCCTGCGTTGCTAGGATACCAGACTGAAGACAACAGGAGCAGCGTGGGGAAGAATAAAATGCGTCTAATAATAATAATAATCATATTCATAATCATAAAGTTATCCATTTGCCTCAGTAAATTGGTCCTTTCCCCTTAATATTGAATCCATATTAAAACGTTGTGTATTAAGTATATTTCTATTGGCAGACATTAAATCAGAATAAACCTAATATTTTTTTTTACTTTAAATACTTTGGCTGTTGTCGCATCTGCTCACAATAGCTTAGCTGATATTTTTTGGCCCCTCCCTTCTGATTGGGACTGGAGGAACGGATTCATGCTTTCTATCAGCCAAATTGCTCACAAGCAAATCTTTTCAATCATGCCCCCAAATCTTTAAAAAATAGAAAAAACATTTGTGATGGCTATTCAAAACATTGACTTTTATGTCCACTTTTCTACTTTAGAACACAGTCTGTCATTTAACTTTCTTTCTGATGTTATCAAGATGTTGCTTCAACACGATACCTCTCATTTTGTGAAGTGCACCAGTCCCACCAACAGCAAAAAAGAAAAAGAGAGAAAAAAGAAACCAGACAATATTACGCAATTGAAATTTAAGTTACAATTGTTATGGGGCATCAGGCTTGCAATTCCCCCATCCCCTTTTTCTCTGCAACTGATCCTATTAGATGAACACTTAAATGTTACTCTTTTCAAACACATCATCTCTAACTGATCTTTGAGCATATATTGGTTCAGAATTTAGGTATATATAACTATCCTAGCTTTGGTCATGATTATTTCCAGGTCGTCTGCTTCTGTGTTGTGATATATTTGAAGAACAAACCAAATCTCACATTTATCAAAAATATTTTGAAAAAATATATTCTTTCTTAGGGCATTGATCCTTAACTGTCCATTGTCCCTAGACATTTTAATGGCTGAACATCACAGTGCACACAATTCCTTCAAGAGATCATTGACACCTTCAGGCGTGTGGTTTTTAATTAAAGAGGAACTAAACTCAGGCAGGTTTTCTTTTCAATAACATGTTTTTTGTTGTTCAGTGTGTTAGTTTTCCCTCCTCAAATGTTGTGAATAAAAAAAAAAAAACAATAAAACCTTACAATACCAAGACACCACAGTCTTACAAACTTGACAAAAAAAAAATGAATCTCAGCCATTTCATAAATATTAACTTAGAAACCGACTTAACACAAGAATTTGCCCTGTTTTAACGCTAGACGGCGAGAAGGGGCACTTTCTATTTACCAAAACCTGACTTTTGTGTATTTGGAAAATACTTTCTTGATATTCCCATTCTTGAAATACCCATTATTCATGTACACATGCATGAAGACGCGAAGAAAAACGAAAGTAGGAGGTTACAATAAAAAAGCAAATGCGACAGCAAATATATTAAAAACGTCAAAGAAAAGGAACTAGAAAAGCACTCGGAGAGCGCAGACCTCCACCAAGCAGCTCATTCTATTGTGACCTCCACCTTCACACCGGACCCAAATCAATACCCAAATTTAGTCATTTGTCAACGGTTATAATACCATGAATCTGTGAAAACTTGAGCAAAATCCGACCGACACTTTTCAAGTTATAATGAAAACAAGACAAACAAACTAACGCCGATGAAAACATAATCTCCTTGGCGGAGGTAAAAATATACATTAGCGACCTGCGTGGTACAAGGGCGAACAACAGGTGGCCCCACCAGTCCTCTTTCCAAAGCAACAGAACGCAAACGCACCAATCTACAGAGAGCACTTTCCTACCCGCATACTTTAATCACCAAAATAAAAGCACAAGCTGGGCTGTAAATGCTGTACAGGCAATTTTCAAACTTTTTGTTGTTACAGCATATTTATTATAGATTTTGAAGATTTCACATCAATAGGCTCGGAATTAAAATCTTCATGGATGCGTTGAAAACTGCCTGATTGCTGAGTGGCTTTCTATAAGATGCCCATGTGTGCCAAGCAAAGGGAGCGTTATATATTTGAAGCCCTTCAAACAATAGGTAATGGTAATGGTATTGCAGTTATTGACAAGTATTTGAAGTCTTTGATCGCATAACCCCTTTGGGGGTCACACAATAAATTAAACAAATTTAAATGTATGTTTAAGACTGAATTGCCAGACCTGAAATGATTTATCAGCCCATTGTGTTATCCTGATGCCAAATATAAATGGCTTAAAAGCAATAATTGTATATTTCACTCAGCAACGCTTGGGTCGAGCAGAAGTCTTTAATATGTCTTTAATATGTGATGAGAGTCCCCCCCCAGTAGTATTTTTATTTTTTTTTACATGTTTGAATGAGCATGTGTTTTTTGTGTTTGGTCATGTTTTTGCTTGCTTGCTTTCGTTCTTGTTTTTTTTGTCTTTTATTTTGAAACTTTTCTAGCCGGATCTCACTCTACTTGAATATCCAAACAGCGTGTTGAACAAGCGGCACCCCTCTTCAGTTCAACAAGTCCAATAATTAAATACGGGAAAACATGCCGCTAACCATACAGAAAATGCACCGTGTTTATTGTGGATTACAAACTGATTCCAAACACTGATATTTATTTTTTCTTATTAGTAGAGTTTCTTATGTTCTGGTTGGTTCAATGATAGTTCAAACTGTAGCATCACAGCTCATTAAACGGAGTCTCTGGAAGCCGCACCGGTGGTAAAGAAGAAAAACCGGAGCTATTTTTTCTCTTCTGCGACCTTTTACGCGAGAAACGGTAAGAAATGTTCAATTATATACATTTTCTAGAATGTAAAAGTGTCAGCTGGAAAGTTGTATGTGTTTTACCGAAACACAAGTACCTCTACGCAGACTTTAGGAAGTAGTAACTGTCTTCTTATCCGAACATTGTCCAAGAAACTCATGTTAATTTTTGTCAAAGTGAATCTAAAAAAGTGTTTTTTTAATCCATTGGATAAAACCTGCCAGTTTTATACAAAACCTTAGCTGTCCCTCCACTCTAATTCAATGAATCTTGTTTAACAGGAAGACCTCAGTTACTTCTGTATCACAGTTTGTTTGGTTTCAGCAAAGTTCCGGAAAGATTATTTTATCTATGTCTTTTGAGTCCGTTTGCTCAAGTGACCTGGAATCATCGTGGCACCAAATCTGACGTGAACTTATGTAAATAAGGGGGGAAAAAAAACTGGATTTATTCAAATCTAAATTTGCAAGCCAATCTCAAAACAAGAACATCTTGTATGTAAAAAGAGAGGTGGAAAAATGTCATATTAGGTTAGCACATCATATTCTGTAATAATCTGCCAGAAAAGACATTAAGATAATATTTGTTTTAAACTTTTGTTTAATTTTAGATTTGTTTTTGTTTCCTTTCTTGGAACGATGTGGATAACTTTAAATGTTGGATAGAAAATAAAGTTTTTAGGTACATAGTAAGTCAGGTCTGCATATATAACATATCTGGTCTGTTAGAAAGGCTTTCTTCGACCATAGATTATTAATTAAATGGACTGTATATTTTAAATTGTCTGTGTTAAAGCCAGCAAAGTGTTGAGACATTGTGAGGATGCCTGGGAAATGTTGTTAAGCTGTATTAACATGGCAATTATTACCATGGGTATTAATGGGTTTTTTTTCTTTGCACCTTTTTAAGGACACATACTTTGGAGGATACATAAAGATTATTTTGAAACTAAAGTCTGATTCAAAGCTGATATCTCTGTCAAAATAATCACTGCAGTACTGTGCATTGGAGGTTTTCTGGAATCTGTAAATTTAGGTTTAAATGAACCCAAACCTTGAAAAATGATGAATCTGTTAGATGTTTGTTTTGATGTTTTTAACCTACTAGCTGCACAGTCGCAGGGGGTGGGGTTGGGTCTCTTTCAGCCGATGCTAAGAATCTAAATATGTTTCCAGCTAGTTTGCCAGCTATCAGCACATGATCTGTGGACACTTCACATGCTGTCAGCAGTACTCTGACACTCGGCAGAGCTCACAGTCTCCTCTGTGTCTGCAGAGAGAGTTCACATGAATCCAAACAAATAACCTGAAGGTCATAACACACAGAATGGTGAGGTGTTATTATGGGACATCCCTGTCTTATTGTGAACACGGCTATTCACAGGCTCAGTGTTTATTCTAGTGATATTAACTTTCGATCTCCTGTAGAGGAAGGTTAGCTAACACTCTTTCTTATAAACGGCATATTTGGTCTGTTTTTCTAACATTTGACATGTTTTGGCTTGTAAATTTCTCTGCTTTCGTTTTGCCAGTTTTCTGGAGCATTGTAGATGTGTGGATGATGGTGAGTGACCGGGAGGAGTCCTCCTCTTGTTATCTGCTTTGTCTTGTTTTTCTGAAGAGATCAATCCAAGCGCATATGCAGCTGGCACGCTTGGTCTGTGTGGTTGAAAATGTTCATCCTCCCAATAACTTGTCTTCTAAGATTGTCTTTCTTCCATCTGCATCCATCTCCCCACTATCTTCCCAGTCCAGTAGTAAAAACAACAACCCCTCAGCATTATGCTGCCTCCACCCTGTTAGCATAATGTGCAGATAGTTTAAGCCTTTTCAGCCTTTTGTAATTAGACCAAAAAAGGTTACATTTTGTTCCTTCTCCATGTTTCTATGTAGTTCCTCCATTCATTAAGAAACGCCTGTGTTTTTTTCTGGGTGACCACGTCTTGCTTGGACAGTGATCTGTTTTCTCCAGATGATGGGTTAAAAACCATCTAAATGACTTCGACTTCACCTTTTTTTATGCTTTAAGTTTGTTGCTCTGCTAGATAGACTCACTCTGAAGTTAAAGTTTGTGCTTTTAATATGATGACTGCCTGTTATCACGTGGTTCAATGAATTTTACTGTATAGTCACAGCCTCCTGTATCTAATTCTTTCTCACCGTCTGCCTCTCTTGTCTCTCGGTCCTGTGGGGACTGAGTGCGTCCCTATGACTAATGGTGGCAGATATGTTTTGTCTGGCAACAAGCGTTTGCTAGATTTCAGTGTGAAGGAGAACAAAGGGCTCGTTGCCATGCACCTTTGAGAGGCCTCACAGAGCGGAGCTGAATGAGACTCATCAGAATCATGAAATAGACATGAAGGGCAGACGAGACTTCCTCCTTTTTTATTCACGTGCTTCTTTTTATCTCCACCCACTCTTTGCTGTTTACATCACTGAGCTCACAAAGATTCAAACATTCTCCGGTGATGCAATCAGCTTAATAACACAGAGCAGGTCTGTTTGGTGACATTACTTAACATGCTGTTAGGAAACTGAACTTTGCAGAGTTTGTTTTAGAACAGAGTCTCTACTAGGAGCTCAGTGATTGTGTTTTTTTAATGCTCTTATTTCTATAGTAGAATCATCTAAAACACTTGATAACAGGAAAACAAACATGAATGTGTAGTTGTTCAAAAATCTCTGGGAGGTCTGAACTGTTGCATTTAATGCCAAGTAGTTGTCTTCATCTTCCTCTTTTCCATGGTATTCTGTTAATAGAGAAGCTTTCGTTTTAATGCCTCTTTTTGAACTAAACCGACTGAGTAATTATTTAAATAAAAAATCATAACCCATTTCAGAAAACACTCATGGCATTCCTTCCTCGTTCATGTTAAACTGCAGTGCGTTCATACCACTAGAAGACTGGTTTTGGAGATCATGTGAAATGCATATCAGGCTAAGATGCTATAGATTCATATAAAGTTAGGTGGACATGATGATGAGGAAAAAAAAAAAACAGGTGTTAATCACATCCTCTTGTCTTGGACTAGGTTTATACCTGATGCATTGGATTGGGTACAAATATGCTCGCTGCAACAATGATGCAGTCCTGCTGCCTACGCCACAAGGCCTGGTCATGCAACTACGAATTATTGTATCTTTGCACGGACCATGAGCTCACAGCTGCATTCAGAATAAAATACATGCAAGCATTTCACACATGAACAAGTAACTAGTCTTTTAGTCAAGACCACACCAGCCAAGACCAATGAGTACTGAGACTGAGACATGGCCAAGACCTTTAGAGACATTGGTGTGGTCTTCCACTATGGTGGAAGAATAACAGCAGGGGATCAGAGGAGCCTGCCAGACAGACAGTTAGACGGAGCAATTTATGCTTTTTTTAAAGTCATTTAAGAGCATTCTACACTTCATCAACATTATTTTATTTATCTTCTATAAAAAATGTAACCTCTGCTGCCTCCTTCATTAATACAGTGGTCAATTCTTGATACTTTTTCTATCTCCTACATTTTTGATACCTAATAATACAATGTCAATGTACAGTGTAAGCGAAATAGAAGAATTTCTGGATTTGATGCTGTGATCAAATCACAAATCAGCTCCCAAAATCCTGACCAGTGCATGTGTATTTTATATTCTTTACAAAGAAGTCAAAAGGTTATTTTCACGTCGTTGTTTTAACCTATGAGTCTGTAACTTCCTGTGTACTCTTTTAGTGTGTTGCCCCCTGTATTTTTTTTTTTTAAGCGTGCTTTCAGCTGTTAGGACTGTAGCATGTTCACCTGCCTTGGTGAGCCGATGAGACTTAATGTCACAAGGTTAATGTCTTAGCAGCAGTTTCCCTTTATGTGCAAATAAGGAGGTAAATCTGTTTAGTTAAGTCTGAATTTGAACCAAAATAAATATTTATTAACAAATAAAAAAACAATAATAGGTTCATAAGGAAGTCGTTAAGTTGTCCTGTCCTGAATCAAGTTCCTTTTTTTTCCAGAGTAAAACTGATTTAGTATCTTTTTGTTGTAATGTGTTGGTGTGAAAAGTGCTGAAATGTGGTGTGTGTCCCACAGGAATGAGGTATTCAGTTCCGGCCACCTTACTGATAGCCACAGAATCCAGTCATGTTTGCTCATTGTAAACCCAACACTGTTCGCAGGTATTCAAACCTGGAAGCCTGTAATAATCAAACCGCTGATAACATGGTGAGACTCTGTGGAAACTAAAAGACAGCTGTCGCATGAACAACAGAGACTTTGCTCCACCTCTACTAATGTGTAAATTTCTAGTTGCACAGTAAAGTTTGTCTTGACCAATTGTTCTGGTTCTTGCATTTGTTCTTGCTTTTGCTTCCAATCCATGATTTAGAGGATTCATATTTTTCTCATGAGGTTCAGGAAAATAGGGGTGTTTGCAGACCTTCAGCAGTATTATGAAAACAACACTAAGAAAAACAGAACTGGAAAGATTTTCATAGATCAAGATATTCCAAATGCTTTGATTAAATTCATAGATGACACAAAACATAAGCTTTTATAACTAATAGTAATATAGGTTTATTTGAAAAGTTTACAGTTGATTTGATAAATCCTTCTCAAAATCAAACTCCCTGCAGTTAAGCTTTTAAACATGGATTATCTCTTGGAAGTTTCCCAGAAGTACTCCCATATATGACGACAGCTCCGTTTTAGGACGGGACAATGCTCCACTGTCAAATTGTGCCTGCAGGCAGGTGAACTCGTGAGTTGCTGCCCCCCCAAAACACAGATTTTTTTCTAATAGGGTGATATTGGTAGAACAAATTTTAAGTCCATCATTTGTTTGCATCTCCAGTAGGGACTCAATGGACTTCAGTTATCTTGTCTTTCCTGCAGTTTTGGACCTTGTATTCGTCCTCCACCCCTTTCACAACATCAGGACTCCTGTGGGGAAGCCTGAGGGGTTCTTAAGCCAACTAGGGCCCTTGTCCACCCAGTGTGTCTGGAAGCCATCTCCTGGACCTCCTTCGAGTTTGACTTGTCCGAGTCCTGGGGACATCTGACACAGATAGTAGAGCCTCCTCAACTTTTTCCTCTGGATATTTACGAGCAGCAGCTCCACTCCTGCAGGATAGTGGATCTCCTTCCCCTATCCCAGACCGATCAATCTGACCAAAAGCTAATTTTGCCACTTGTATTGGGATTTTATTATTTCATCATCATAGGTGAGGGTAGAAATATAGACTTAGGTAAACTTAAAGCTTCGGCATTGGGCTGAGCTCCCTCTTCACCAAAACAGAGCCATGCATCAACCCATCTGTTGATCTTTAGCACCATTCTCAACTCCCTCTCAAAAGAGAAAACTAAAATACTGGAACTCCTCCACTTTAACACTTCCGCACATGTGTATGAAAAGATAAAACCTTTTCTTCAAAGTATCAAAGTATTTTATCACAACGTTTTTTTGTAACGATGTTTTTGTTTTCTGGAGGCAATTGATAAAGCTTGATCTAAGAACAAGCACCGGAGCTCTGGTGGAAAAAGATGAAGTGGAAATTCTGGCTGTTTAACAAAATGTTTTTTCTCTGGAAAAAAATTTGGAAAAGGCCAAGTATCTTCAGCAAAGTGTTTTGTATCCCATAAACTACTGTTATTTGGTAGTGTCTAATAAGCTCAACTGGCACCAGTTAAGGTGACTGACACTGGAATAAACAATCAGTCAATCAAAATAATCTGTTGTGGATATATTTAAAATAAAGGCTGCAACTAACGATTATTTTGCTAATCGATTCATCAGTCTTTTTTTTCCGATTAATTGATTAATGATCGGATGGCAAAAGGTTCCTGAATAAGATTTTTTACAGAATTACACCAGGTGAACTAAATCTTTTCGAATTGAATTGAATTGAATTGAAAATCTTTGTTGTCATTTTGCATGCACAAGGTGTATACAGAACGAAATTTCGTTGCATGTGGCTCAGGACAGTGTTTTGAGCTTCCAATGTTGTGAGGTTACTCCAGAATTAAATAAAATAAAATAAAATACAATATAAAATATAAAATATGAATATAATATGAACTATAAAGTGCAGGAATAACAGTAAAAAAGA
>JAUZNJ010034970.1:0-12466 GCA_034780135.1 Jordanella pulchra
ATCTATCTATCTATCTATCTATCTATCTATCTATCTATCTATCTATCTATCTATCTATCTATCTATCTATCTATATTGAGTCTTTCCTGTATGAAGACCAGCTGCCTACTCTTATCTATGTTAAAGTGAGACATTTATTTTATTTTTTTAGTTTCTTCATCTTCTTGCTTGGAATCTGACAGCTGAGTGGATTCCCACAGCTCTGCACAGCATGTCAGTGTATTTATTCCACAATTAATTAGCTCAAATTTTAGATTCTCTGAGAAATGACTTTTCTACCCTTTGATTCACTGCTTGAGTTAAAGGGTTGTGGAAGGCAGTGTGACAGACTGACCGATCAGTAAAACTCAGCATGTTTTTTTTTTTCTTTTTCCCTGCCAGCCTGCCTGCTTGCCCAATAGTGTGCTCTGTCTCTTCTCAGTCGGCTCCTGAATTATGAATAGCTGTTGCTCCTGTGGAGAGCCTCCTGAGATCTGTGAGATTTGAGATGGCCAGACACCTGAGTTAGACAGTCCCTACCTGGGGAGCCTTAACTGAGCTCTGAATAAAAGAACATTCATGATTAGTTTTTCCGTGTAACACCGGGGTATTCTCTACTCCGTGTTTGTAAAATGCCTGGCAGATCACTGATTCACCTTTTAAACACAAAAAAGCAAATGTGTGCTGGTCAGCAATATGATATGCTTAAAGTCATTCTTTGCTCAGAGTGACAAATACACAATGTCATAATCTAGTATTTATTATCCATTGTGCATTTCTTTTTTTTTTACTTTTTTCTGATTTAAATGTTTCTTACCATCTAACTAATGTTTATATCACGTAAAGATAAAAGTAACAAAAAGAAAGAAAAAGAACTTTTAAAACTCAGATACCAACTGGTAAGAGAAAAGGCTGTCAATCTCAGCTGACCATGTGAGAAAAAATCCAACTAAATTCACCAATTGGATTTACCACTCTTGGTGGCAGAAGCTGCCCTGGAATGTGTGTCATTAATGGAACTATATTATATTTTGGAGGAGGAATTTAAAGAATTTCTTTAATTCAGACAAACTGAACAGTTTGTGACAGTGAAAAGCCTGTTTATTGTGCTATCAACCGCCATTTGAACACCCAGATCGCAATGAACCTCTTGCTCTGTTTCTGTTAAAAGTGTAAGATATTATTTTAGAATTTTGAACTTTGAATCAAACTCGTGTCAGTTGGAAATAAATTATGTGCCCAGAAACAGACTCTCCCATTGACTTTGAAAATAGTTGAAATGTTGCAGTGTCTATTAGCATGTGGATGGGCTAAATTAAAAAAACTTTGGTCAGCTTTGAAAGTGGTTGATTTTTGAGCAATCTGTGAATTGGCATCTCAGTCAGATCGCTCAGCATGTACTTTTTTAGCAAGCAAGCGTATCTAAACGTGTTCTCCAAGATGGGTGCGCCTAGAATGACTGCGGCCGTTATGGCTCCTGACTAACCTACGAGCACTTATTCCAAACCTGTCACCTAGAATGCCAGAAATCATAAATTCAACTAGAGGGTTATACAATGGGTTAAGATATGACCACCAATGCCCGTTGGAGTTACAGCCATCAATTGTTTTTGGACTCACTACTACAACTACTCTGGATTGTTTACGTAGCATCATAGTGCTTTGGGGACAAGTCCCAGAGGACCACCATGGAATGGACTTGCCGAGCAACACACGCTGGAGAAAGACCAAGCGTAGGCGGTGTGATTGTTGACGGAAGCCCAGCTGTGGAGGTGGGCTAACAGCTAAGCTGAAAGCTAACCCCTACAAACCTCGGCTTCCATCCATCTTTCTCTCCAAAATCGGCTCCCTAGACAAGAAAATAGACCATCTTCAACTGGAACTTTCTTCAATGAGGGAGGTAAGAAACTGCTGCACTCTCATCCTGACAGAGACATGGCTTAATTCATCAATACCGGACAACGCCTTTAGTCTGGAGGGGCTCACTACATTCCATGCCAACAGAAACAACAAACTAAGTGGTAAATCTGGAGGGGGCGGTCTGTGTGTTTACATAAATAACAACTGTTGTAAAAGTTATAGATCTATCACAAGCAACCGTTCTTCAGTCAGAGAGCTTTTCACCGTTATCTGCAGACCATTCTATCTGCCCAAAGAGTTTACTGTTAGTATCACTGCTGTTTACGTGCACCCAGACCATTAGTGAGCTGCAATCTGCTCTCACAAAGGGTGTTTTCAACATTGATGGGGGTTTTAACCAGGCCAATATGAACAGTGGTTTCCCTCAGTTCCACCAACATGTGTCATAAGGGGCCATGCAGGCACTCCGGGCCTGTTTTGAGTGCTCAGACTATGACATGTTCAAAGCAGCAGCAACATATGACAACCAGATCAGCATCGATGAGTACGCCATGATTGTTTCAGCCTATATCAATAAATACACTATCTCAGCACCACCAAGAGCATCATCATCTGGGCCAACCAACGACCATGGATGTCTGCATACGACAAACTATAAGAGCACGGAACCTAGCCTTTGAGTCTGGCGACAGGGAAGCGCTGAGATCTACAAGAGCCAATTTAAACCATGCCATCAGGTTAGTAAAGCAAAACCACAATTAGAAAATCCAGGAACACCAGCAACACCAGGAGTATGTTGCAAGGCATACAGGTGATTACAGATTACAACCCAACCAAGAACACCCATGTGCAGATGCTGTTCCTGGACCTCAGTTTAGTGTTCAACACGATCATCCCACAGAATGTGGTAGGAAAACTGGAACGCCTGGGCTTCAGCACCCCCATCCGCAACTAGCTGCTAGACTTCCTCACCAATAGACCTCATTCCGGGTTGAACAGAACACCTCTGATGTCATCACCTTCAGCACAGGCTCCTCTCAGGGCTACATCCTCAGCCACCATTTTTCACTCTGATGACACACGACTGCACCCCCAGGTTTTCCATCAATCAAATTGTGAAGTTTGCAGACGACACAATGGTGGTGGGCCTCATCAGAGATGACAATGACCAGGACTACAGAAAGGAGGTGGAGCAGCTGGTGGGCTGGTGCAGCAACCTGATTCTGAATTTTGAGAAGACAAAGGTGATCATCGTTGACTTCAGGAAGAACTGACCTAGACATGCTCCACTGCTCATCAACAATTTAGCTGTTGAGGTGGTCAGCAGCACCAAATTCCCAGAGGTACAGATCACAGACAACCTCACCTGGTCTGTGAACACCATGCCACTGGTAAAGAGGGCACAAAAGTACCTGTACCTCCTGCGGAGGATGAGGAAAGCCCAGCTGCCCCTGTCCATCCTCAAGACGTTCTATAGATGCATTATTTCTATTGCAGTCTCATTACATTGTCATAAACAGTATGCAACGAAATTTCCTTTTGGCTACACCGTGTGTATAGAAAATGACAATAAAGTTTGTCTAAGTCTAAGCTTCCAAATTTATTGCATATTTAGAATTACCTACACTGCCATTAATTCCCCTGGTTAGCAGTAATTTCTGGCAGTTTGCGAGGGGAACGGGGGTCATCTAACCAAACGGCTGACATCATCAGTAAGATATCACATGTAACTAGTTTTTACTGTAGATGTCCATAAGATTGGTTATTACTTATTACTAGATAATCTGAGCCCTTATAAAGGTAAAACCGCTCCATAAAAAAAAAAAAAATATATATATATATATATAATATTTTACCAATAGTTCTTAATCCTGTTCCTCAAGCACCACTACCTTGCATGCTTTAAATGTTTCTCTTTTTCTGCAGCACACTTGATTGACCCCTTTAGCAGCCTTCAAGTGCTGCAGAAATCTGTTCACTGTCATTGTCATAAGTTAGGTGTGTGGCAACAGGAGCAGGGAACAAAACAATCATGATGCCTGATAACATACAGAAATCCTAAATTAATTAGGGCAGATCTCATCCGCCATCAAAGCCTTACCACTGTGGAATGTTTTGACCACTTCAGTGACTGCAGTGTGGGTGATGAACAAACCTGGCCCCTAACACCCAGTGTCTTCTTTGACCCGTTTGAGTAGATCCTCAAAATATTCCTCCCATCATTAGCTGATGACCTCATTTAAGGGCAGCAGGTCCCCATTCCCTCAAAAACCAGTATTAACACAATACTGCTTTCCCCAGTGGAGGCGCTGTACAGTTTTCCAGAATCACTATGAGTCTGACTGATCATATTTTACAGCGGTCTCTCTAACTTCATCCCAGACCCTAGATTTTCTCTCTGTGACTGCCTGGTCAGCGAGACGCTGCATCCAATGAACCAGCCAGGCTCTATAGAACTACTTCTTCAGCTTGACAGCATCCCTTACTACTGCCTGTGTTCATCACTGGGATTTCTGCTGCAACATGCAGTGCAGATCGTATGCCCAGACTCCATGTCTGTAGCTTTTAATGGAATCAGAGATAAGCTCTCTTAGAGGTGGAAGATGAATAAAGCTATTTGAGAGATAAAGAAAAAAACATCTGATAAAGATAAGATTCTGCTTTTATGAACACTTTAATGCATCTTGTTACTGGTGAGAATGTTTCTGGATCAGTATTGTTATTTTGTTTTTTCAGAAAAAAAATCTGAAAATGGCTAGTCTATTTTAAAAAAGTTAACAATATTTCTTAGATTTCTTTATGAAAGATATTTTTAATCTAAGATGGATCTCTTATGCGATCAAGGATTTCACATGCTTCAGAATAATTTTGGATTTCCCAGTAATAAGAAGACATTTTAGATTGAACTACATACTGTATTTTGTGAACTAAATTGCATGTTTTTGTTTAGAGGTTTGATGTAAAGGACAAAATTCAACTGATCTGGTTTTTTTTACTAGATTACAAATGATTTAAATCTCATCTGAATGATACTAAAGAGATTCCACTCAGGCTTTTGTTTTGGTACCTTTTCCTTTAGGTTGTAGCAAAGGGATTTTGCTACCGTATGTTGGTGATTGTTGTTATTTTTAAGACCCAGGTATAGCTAGGCATGAGCTCTCAGAATTATTGATTTTGAAACATACTGCGATGCAGAATTGTTTACTCGGAGCCAATGACTTAAAGAGGCCCAACTTGTTCTGTTTTTAAAAATAAGCTCAGAGTATGCTGAGATAGTTTGCTTGGCTTACATCAAGTATGGTGCTGTCCATCCGTCCGTTCATCTGTTCTTCATCCTTAACCTATCTAAGACTTGGTCACAAGAAATAGGCTGACACTCTCCAACTCATTTTCAGAGATTTTGGGATGGGTTTTGTGCAGTTACAGTTAACTCCACTGACTTGCTGTGCCTTGAGGAGCAAAGCACATTTCATCACCTCCTCCCTGAATGTATTATTAAGCCTTGATGGTAGCGACAGTTTTTTTTTTGTTTTATACTGCAGTCATTTCATAGAAACACATTACATATTCTTTTTGATGGTGGGTTTCAAAGAGTCATTTTTGGAAATAATTTAATCTGCTCATGACCTGACTCTGGTAGCCTATTTGAGGCTTTTTTTTGGAAGTAAAAAGAAAAAGAAGAAAAAAGATCCAAATTGATTTCTGGAAATGTTAAAGAATCTACTGTCAGAAATCAGTTAAAGAGGTTTGCTTTACATTTTTTTACCTGTACTTTTCTTTCTGTTTGATTCCAGGGCTCTGCTGGATGTGGATACTTTCTCAAAGTCAGATCCTGGTATGTTTAAACCATTTTAATCTCTGAAATGAATGTTTTTAGCTTCTATGTTAGCAGATCTTTCATCCTAAGAACATTAAAGCAGGATTATTCTTTACCTTAGGTTTACCTAAGGTTTTTCCCTTCCCCCTGTGGCTCAGAAATTTTTAAACACCATGAAAGCTTTGCATTGAGCGAGACAGTAGAAACTCACAAAACTGAGTCAGGACGGAAGAAGTCAGGATGTAAAGTAAAGTGGGCTTTAAGCATGTTTGGTCAGTCACAAATAAGGTAGGACTCAAACCTGATTCACAGAGGAACTTGAAAAGGAATGTTTTTTGTTTTTTTTAAATTCAGAACTCAACACCTATCCAACTGGTATTAAAAGATGAGCAAATGATTAAGTTAATGATGTTGGATAGATGCCTTCAATGGAAATATAAACTACTCATCATTAGTGGACAATTTGGAGCTTTATTTGAACCCTTTTTTTTGTCAAGCTTACATATTACAACATGAAAATAAAGAACTACAGTAGATGAATTAGTTTAACTTTATTGTGAATTTTCTTTTATTTTTGCCAATTTGAAATTAGACAAACATATGTATATAATCAAATGTCCCTTCAGCAAATTACACCCCAAAAACAATCTTTTTTATGACCATCAAACGGCTATTGGGATAATGCTGGCTGAATAGTGGTTCACTCTTCATGACTTGACTTGTTTCCTTTTAAGCACTCAGCTTCAGAATTTAGAATTTTTTAAAACGTTACCCTGAGGAATTTGAGAAGATCATTCTAGAAGCTTATGTTAGCCAATTTAATCTATTCTATCTCTAGAGCTAGTTTCTGTGGGTCTTGGATCAGTATGTGGCAGGGTTATTACAAAACAAAACAAAATTCAATATTTATACGTAGGAATGTATTCACTGGTTAAAACTAATTTTGGACACCATGAGGCTAAAGAAATGATAATTAAAGACATAAACAGTATTGTTGCAAACAATCTTTTAATCTCAGCTTGGAAAATGCTTTCTTAATAGAATAAAAAAGGTAAAGTTAGTGTGCAAATAAATGTAAAATAACACATTGCACCCCAATATGCCAATGGGGTCTGATCTATGGCTCTTTTAATCAGCAAATAATCCAGAAATCAGAGATTAAAAATTAGTAAACAAAACTTGTCCTTAGAATGGCTACCAGACCAAATTATTGCTGTGCCAGGATAAAGCTTTTGAATTTCAACACTATTGGGGAAACAATATTTTTGACAACAAACAGTTTAAACACCTAATTCTCTCCTTACTTTAACCATCGAGTTTTTGAGTGGAGGAGAAGTTAAAGAGCGTGGAACAAATTTTTATTTTTTGTTAGTTTAATTATCCAAAAAATGTCTCTTCCCCCAGGGAGCAATTCTGCCAAGGTGGGGACACAATGATTGTCTCGTTTATTTGCAAGTCATATTGATAGAGTCGACACTTTCTGCCAGCTATTGATGCTGAAGTTTAAAAGCTGACTCACTGTTTTTGGTTCAGAGCTAAACTTAATCACTTCTTGTCCTGTTTTTTATATACATTTGAAGCTTAAAAGCAGGAAAATAGTGCAATATAGACAATTCTGCCTAAATACAGCTTATTTAAAAGATAATTTGAGATTCCAAAAAATTATTCTATGTGTGAAAAAACCTGCTGTCCTGACACTGTTTAGCATTAGAGCTACATAAAAATGAGGCAACCATGCACAAGTCAAATGTTATCTGACATGAAGTATGAATTATTAAACACAATTTGATGTTGGAGGCCTTTTATTCTATTTAATAATTTTCTAATAAGAAAACAGATAAGGGGTGATTTTAGATTTTTAAAGAATATTATTAAAATCTGAACCTGTCTCAACCTTAACACAGAGGTTTAAAAAAGGAACTCTTCCTGGACACCAGCAATATGAGAATCCCTAATGGAGGAATAAACACTCTCACAGAAGATACAAAGAAACCACCTTACCTTTCTAGCAGAATGCTTTGCTGTTCTGATAAAAATCCTTGAAGCATTTTAGTGTGTGAATTCAACTGAGGAGGACCAGTAGAAAGATTATGTTTTCTGTAGTGTGAGATTTGCAGAAAGTTAGGAACCATAATTTGAGAAAAACTTCTCTGTATTTAGATTCTCAGCTCCCAGACACATCGGAGGTTTATCTGAATCCATAAAAAAGGCTTTACTTATACCTTCAGGGCCAACTTCTGCATATTCTTAGAATAAAATGAAAACTCTTTTTTATCTTTTTGAAACATTTAACCTCATCAGCTATCTTCTGTTTTATAGTTGCAAAGGTTACTGTTCTGACACTTTAGTCTTTGTTTGATGTGTTGTTGTCCAATAACTGACTAGAATGCATAATAATGCAAGCGTTCATTATCAAGAGATTCAGATTTAGGATTTACTCCAGCTTTCTCCCTGTTTGCATGTTAGTTTTTACAAGACCTTAAATCACATGTTTAAATAAAAAAAAAAACCCAAAAAACACGTGTAATTATGATGTGTAACCAGTCTTGCTTTTATCACTGCTGTTTACAAGAAATTCAGGCACTGAATTTCTGCTGCCTGTATTCAGTGCAATTAGTTTTATAACCCATCAACAAGGCACTCTGCTACTGCGTTACACATCCTCTATTTGAAAGATTAGAAAGATTTTCAACCTAAAGCTGTTATTCGAGTATCACTGTTTAGTTTACATCAGTTAATTCTGAAAATATTATTTAAATTTGCCAGATTTTGGTCAAATTTGATGCACATTTATGAGACCAATGCATTGGTAACTCTGATAAAGGGTACAATTATACAGAAAACTTTAAAGCCACATTGTGTAAGATTTACCTTTCTATGTGGTGTAATAAATTTTTAAGCTCTGGTGCTTCCCTGTCATGCATGTAAGAACTAATACAGAGGCTGCGAAGTGACCTTCTATTCTTTCTGAATAGATGGGACACATTAACATCTGTTGTGCAACCTTTACCTAAGAATTTTAGATATGTTAAATAACTACAACTGGATGTGTTAGTTAATCAAAAGGTAATTCAAAATTGAGAGTAAAATAAATAAATAAATTATCATTAATTAAATGATTGTTATTGTAACCTGCTTAATACCAGGGTTTTTTTAGCCTTTTACAAGGGCTCCTTGGCCAGCTGTTAAAACCCAGGTGCCTTTCACCAATTTAGCAATTTAGGCTATGAGTTATTACCACTAACCAATAAAATGTGTCTGTTAATTCGTCTGTTACCCAAAAGGAATGATTCTAATCTGAAAGATTAAGCATTCATCGTACAAAATAAACACAAAACGAGTTTAGCAATGGTACCTTTATTTACTGCAATTACTAAACTAACACTCTACTAAAATAAGCACAAGTAAAATAAAATAAAAGGGAAAATGGGTTTCAGAGTCAGTTCAACAGTCCATGGAAAAGTTCAAGATTCAGGTTTTAATGCATTCAAAAGGTCCTTAAAAATTAGAAGCTTAATGTGAAATAGACCATGATACGGTCTGACAACTGAGGTTTTATTCGGTTTTGCAGTAGAGGAGTGAATCATGACTAAAATGCATTAATTGTCATAAAGCAGAAAGAGAAAAGGGTTAGCATTAGCTGGTTCTGTTGTGAGCTAACAACGACAACTTACAAAATGGTGGCTTTCTAGCCGTCCTTTCACACTCAGATTGTTCTATGTTTGACGCAATCAAAACAATGGAAAAAAATCAGAAAACTTATTTCATGTAAACACACAAATAAAATCTATCTAAATACAACTCAAGCAGAGCTTAATGTAAACCTGAGAGAAGGGATGAATTTACGTTCGGCTCCGGTGAGGATGAAAGGCCTTTCGATTTGGTCCAGCTCGGCTTCGGTCTGCTCCGTTTAGTTCATCCACACGCGATTCTTGAAGAGAATGGAATTAAGGCGTTACTCTCACAATACACTGTGTAGGACTTATAAACTCACGGGCCTTGAGTGGAGAGTCTCTGTTTCTGGCGGTTAGCCGTTAGCGATAGCTCTCAGCAGCGTGAGGTCCAAAGGGGGGAGAGGACGGAACTTCCAGGCGGTCCTTGTCCACAGTTCAGCTTGGCTCGGCTCGATCAGCGGCTCTCCTTGGATGCAGCACTTGGGGCCCGGCTAGATCTGGATCCCATCTGCACAGCAGGACACTGGCTCTTGCTTATATGACCTCACTTGCAGGATGTGATTTCAGAAGAGTTGCCTTCATTTACTTCCTTAGTACTTGATCTCAACACCTCCATCACCCTTTTAAATCAGCTTAAACAATGAAAAACATGGAGCATTTTTTGAAAACAGGAATGAAAGAAGGTTAAGCTCATTAGCTGGTGTGACTTCTTCTATAAAGAAAAACAGCAGCTGATAACTGTTGCATTGAAGCTCATCCCATGTAGGCTTAGAAACTGACCAGTCATCTCTAGATGTTGTTTTTATAAATTATGCAACTTATGAAGAATCTTGCTGAAAACAGAGCTGAAAGAAGCTTAATGTGTCCTGCTTGTGTGACTTGGAAAAATAAAAGCAGCTGAGCATTGTTGCATCGGTGCTAAGCTGATGTAGGTTGACAAACAAGCTATAGCCATCTCTGCCTGGAGGACAGACTAGTTGCTGAACTACACTGTCCTGTTTCTTACATTACAGAAAAACAAACTTCACTGCTGTCTTTAATTAACTCACCTGTCTAGCAGAGAGCTTGTAACCTCAGCGTCTGTTTTAATTCATTCTCCCTCATAAATTGTACAAACTCCACTGGTGTAGACCCTTGTTTTCTCCTGATTATTACTATTAGAGAGTCCACCACTGCCACAGAAAGTGGAGGACAGCATGATATATAGTCATTTGTGCTTCTTTTAAAATCCTTTCCAATCGACAACACCTTTTTAAACACAGCTTCTAAGTTTCTAAGCTATGAGAATGATTTCGTTTTTGGATGTAATGTTATCAGACTTTTGCAGAAGACAGTCTTTGATTTTTGTTAGTAAAAAGTCAGATTTGTTAGTAACTGTCTCTTTAAGAAATAACCTTTCTTTTTGCTTCACATTGTTTCATACTTTCATATTAAAAAAATCATACCATTTGTACATTTGTCATTTAAGAAGGGTCCTACTTAAGTAATTACCTGCTTTTTGAAATTTCCTTTTCTTCCATTATTGATCAATACTTTCTATAATTCTACTTTTGCCTACAACAGCCACCGTTGTTCTGAATTTAAAATCTAGGACTAAGATGACATTGGATCAAAGTAGTTTTCATCTAGAGTTAAAGGGCTTTTATAATGCAAAATGTTTTTTAAGCTTTTGACTGTATCATAACGTTATTCTTTCATCAAAACGATGCAAAAAGTTATATTTCAGTTTATCATGCATGCCTGAGTAATCTTAATAATTTCTGCTCTCTGAGCCGCAGGTTTACCCTGTTCTATAAAGTCAAGTGACTGTCACTGTCCTGTGTAGGAAAGTGTTAACCCACACCTTCCAGAAGGAACCTACTTTAACCTGTTATGTAAACAAGCACCATCTTTCTCCAATCAGGGAGGGATGTGAGGCAGTGTGGGATGATTCTACCTCAAGGTTTTGGCAAATCAGTAAAGGGGAAGTAACTATCCTATTTTGGTTAATCAAAGATGCAAAAAAATGTTTAGGTTTTTATTATTGGATGTAAGAACCCTCAGACTATGTTAAGCCGTCCTAGTGAAGAGCTTAGTTGCCAGAAGTGGCGTTATGAAATAGGTGGCACCCACATTGGGAGAGGCGACGTGGCAGTGAGGCAAATTGTCCTTTCATTTGGCTGGAAGTAAAAAAAAAAAAATTTGAAAACAAATAAATTTTCCATAGTTTGAAAGGAAGTATTTCATCATATTATTTGCCTATAGTTGACTTTGATAGGCTTAAAACCACATGATGTAGGACCTTTAACACAAACTTACCTCTATACTCAACTGGATTTTTGGGTTAAGGATCAGACGAATTGATCCACAAAAGAGACAGTTTTTCTTTTCTAAGAGATTCAAGATGATGTCGAAGTAGCTCTTCTACTAAGTTTTGTGATTTCTTTTGGGTCCATCCTTTTTCTTTCAGTCTAAAGGAGACCAATAAACCAAAGAACTGTGTAGAGAAAGTCGCTGAGTGCATAATCTCTGCACCTGTCAATCCAAACAGCTCTATTACAAGTTGTATGAGTTTATTCTTTTTGGCCTCTTGACATCAAAGCTTTCTGCCGACTAAATCAAGCCCAGCGGTGTCTGAACAGATAAGTAGTGCTGTGCAGCTCTGAGCCCAAAGGGTGCAGATTTTCTGAGAGAAATAATGCTCAGGAATTAGACAGACAGTAGCGATTGAAATGAGCTTCACAAATCACAGCTGGAGAGCACAGCGGTTTAAAGCCCTGGTCTTAAGGCAGATCACAGACATGAGAACTGCCAGAGGACCTACTGGGCCTAAACCGGTGCAGACAGAAGTAAGTGATACACAAATTTCAGCACAAGTTAAACTTCAGCAGGTGTAAGTTTTGCTGGTTGTTTACTGCGTGACGGTAATATCACATCATAAACTTCATTAGGAAAGTTTAGTCTCTCTACAGACAATAAGATGTGGACAGAATTTAGAAATGGAACATCTAGAGGGATTTGTTGCTAGTCTCTCTGGTCTATGTTTTCAGACCATTTTGTTTTTTCTTTGAGAACTTATTCAATAGTGTTCAAAAATTCTTATCGTCCATCCATCCATCCATTTTCTTTACACCCTTGTCCCTAATGGGGTCGGGAG
>JAUZNJ010034971.1:0-12466 GCA_034780135.1 Jordanella pulchra
CTCCTGGCTAACCGAACTCTGATCAACAGAACTCTTTGAATCCCGCTTTGGACCCGAACCAGAACCAGAACCCGAACTTTCTCTGTTAATCTATTTCAATAAATCTGTTGAACTTTTCCCTGTTGTCCGAGTGGTGTTCTGCATGTGGGTTAGATCTCTGAAGCCCATCATGACAACACATTTGCGAGTGTATTATTGCAAAAGGAGATTTTGGAGAATGATGTGTCGTGTTAGTTGAAGACAAACTTATACTAAGGATGTACATCTCTTTCCTCCACCAGGGTTTTTTTTACTATGTTCTTTGGCTAGACGTGTTTCTAACACCATTTTTGGATGATTCATTTTTGTTCAGAATATCATATATTATTTTACTTTTTACTTCTGTAACAGTGCAGCTATGGCATTTATAGCTCTTGTTATTTATTTCCCCCTATTTACCTTTTACTGGCCTTTGAATTCTCCTGTTCAGCTCCGAGGCAGCAGAACCTCAGTCTTCAAACTGGTAAAGCTTCTCTTCTTTATCTCCAATGCCATTGTTTTGAATGACCACCATCTGACAAACACTGACAGGCATAATTTTACATGGGATTATCGGGATGATAATAATGCAGATTTGCAATTCTCACGAATGTCCGCTTACTTACGCACAGGTGAAATGCATGACATTAATGAGGATCATTTAAGGAGTTACCTCAAGTTAAGAACATTTATTGCATCTGATGTGGCACACTCATAGAAGCCCAAGGTAGCAGAAAAAGTAAGAGAATGTTATGACAAGAATATGAAAATGTTGTTTGTGTTACATTCATAATGAAGCAAACAGTTCTCTCATGAGCTTAGAAAGGAAATTACAGAAAAGCATGTTAAAGGCTACAAAGCCATCACCAAGCAGATTGTTGCTCCTGTGACTGCAGTTGGTCGCAGGAGCTTGATGATAAAATCAGAGAAACGATACAGATGGTAACAAAAAACCAAGAAAGACTTCTAGAGATTAACGCTGAACTTCAAGTTCAAGGAATATCACTTGAATTTGCCAAACTACGTGTTTACAAGCCACAAAGCTTCTAGAGGAATATCCTATGAACAGATGAGACAAAAAACAAACTTTTTGCCAAGGCACATCGGCGTTATGTTTACAGACAGAAAAAAAATAAACATATCAAGAAAAAAACAATGTCCTTACCGTGAAACATGGAGAAGGCTCTGTTATGTTCTGTTGATGCTTTGCTTTATTCACCACAGGGTGTCTTGAATCTCTGCAGAGTAAAAAGAAAATCTCAAGACTATCAAGTCATTCTAGAGAGAAATGTGCTTCTCTGTGTCAGAAAGCTTGTTCGCAGGTCATGGGATTTGCAACAGGATAATGACTCTAAACACAGAGCTAAAAACACTCGGGAATGGCTAAAAGGAAAACATTGTACTATCCTGAAGTGGCCCTCTGTAAGCCCTGACCTAAATCCTACTCTAAATCTTTGGAAGGAGCTGAACCATACTGTCTGGAAAAGGCAGCCTTTGAACCTGCGACAACTGGAGCAGTTTGCTTATGAGTAGTGGGTCAAAATACCTGCTAAGGGCTGTAAATGTCTCATTGAGAGTTACAGTAATCATTTAATTGCAGTGACTGCCTCAAAGGTTGTGCAGCAAAATATTAAGCGCACCATAATTTTTGTTCAGACGTGTTTTATGACGTGTTATTTTTCAAATAAAGCATGGTTGAAAAATTATTTCTGACTTTTTCTTCATTTGCATACCGATTCTATTCGTTATTACTTATGCCAGATTAAAGAGTTATGAGTTATATAGTACCACTGTGACTGAAGTAATATCTGCAGCTTTAAGTTGATGTATATTGTTATATACATCTGTAGCATGTGGGGGAAGCTGGTGCTTCAGGGGGGAGTCGGCAGCCCATGTGGGAGCTGACCAGTACAACCAAAGCCTTGAGCTGCTGGAGAGCAAGCAGCTCCAGAGCACCAAGCGGTGGTTCAATGCTTTCTTTAAGGGCACTGCCATGCTAATTAAGCAGCAAGGGAGGGTAGAAAGCTAACCCTCTGTTAGAGGTACTCGTTGGCCTACATTCTTTGGCTTTATTCTAAACACTGTTTCAGTTTTATCTTGCTTGTCTCCACAAAACTTGTAATTCTCCTCTCTGCTTTTTGCCATTCTGCCACCCTCCCATCTATCCTCATCCCATTTTTTCCCCTCTTTGCTTGCTTGCTCCTTCTCTCTCTCTGTATTATCTTTTAAATAATTCCCTCTGTATTGAGTCAAATTTTTTATGTTTTTTCCCCTTACATCTAAAGGCCTTGAAGCTCTAGTTCCTGGCAGGGCTTGTTTTGCGCCAGTGCTCCATCCCTCCCTTTGTTTTCTGCCTTTTCCTTAGCTGTCAAGAGATTGTGCTGCTTTTTTCTTCCTCTCTGACACCCCGCAAAGGATTACAGTCCTACTCTGTTTGATCTGCTGCCAAGAGACATGTACCGCATGCTTCTCTTTCCGACTATGGATCTGACCATTTGTATCCACCTCAGTCCTTTCTTGCTCGTCAGACTTACACCCACTCCTCAGTCCTACATTATTCATTTAATAAGTTTTTTGTGGACATATAAGCACAAGTTCATTGTGACAGTTATATGTCAACAAATAAAATACATTCTACATGAGCGGTAGGTAATAACTGATGTGGCCCGGCTTAATTAAACCAACAAAACAGGTGACACCCTAAAATCCGGGTCAGTCTTTTTTCCTGCATCAGTCTCTACCGTAATTGCCAAAGCACACTTTCCATGCACATGTTTTCCCATGTTGGTTGAGTTGCTTTAGGAAATGAGGCATCCTTCTTTGATGAATTTATTCCAACTTTCTCCCCAGGCACTCTCAAACACCAAATTCTAGTCACACATGTGGAATGTTTTTTTCTAAATCTTCTACAACATTGAAATGCTGGACTTAACAGGGAAAATATTCTGTTTTCTGAGTCTGAGATGCATTTCTGATTGTAAATAATTAAAATACTACTTTTTGATCATTTTATTATACAGAGTCCTATACTGATTAATTTGGAAAAACTTTTTTCAGATATGCATTATACATGCAAGATTACTCAGACAACCTTAAAATGTTTCCATATCTTGGCATGTGACAGTAGCAAAAAATTATTTTAGATCAACTTAAATACCAGTGTCTCATTTGAAGAAATATTGCACTGTAACTACCATAGATTACCACAAGTGATTGGGAGCCATGGTGTGCTCAGGATAAGATGTAGTTATAGTTTTCAAGCAAAACAGTCAATGCACTTTCTACTATCACCCTTTCATATTCCCTATATGGCTTGTAACCTGCCAAAAGAATTCCTTATGGCTTGTTTTGTCAAAAGATTTTTCTATCTGAGTTGCGGATTACTAAAGCTCCTACAGAACTGTAATGGGTGTCTTTATTACTTATCTAATTACTGTTGGCTTGTAGCAACTCCATGGAGAACTTCACATGGGATTTCAACAGCTTTTATCATGCCAGTCCCTTTACTAGGGGAGGCCAGTAATGTGGAATGCTTGACAGTTAGTCCTCCTTTTAAAAAATTCTAAAATGTTTAATGTCTTAATCTAACCTTTATCATGTTGTTAGCCCTGTCACAACCTGGCTCACGGATTATGACAAAACAAAGGAAAGAGGATACAGGAACAGTAGTTCAAATATTTATAAAAGAAAATAATAATATTAATAATAATAATAAATAAAGATTCAGCTTTTCAAGAAAAAATGTAATTAACCAAACCAAGAAAAACGAAACTAATACAACCCAGACCA
This sequence comes from Jordanella pulchra, assembly GCA_034780135.1. Taxonomy (NCBI): domain Eukaryota; kingdom Metazoa; phylum Chordata; class Actinopteri; order Cyprinodontiformes; family Cyprinodontidae; genus Jordanella; species Jordanella pulchra. Next base: position 3,808 of record JAUZNJ010034971.1, read on the forward strand.
GACCAGACAAACCAAAACCAAAGGAGGACAACAAAAAAAGAGGGTTAGGCCTAATGAACTCCCACTTAGCATACTCTTCCCTTTTATACCAGGCTAAATCAGTCAATCAGGTGTTCCTAATAATTACCTGCTGCACTCAATTGACATGTACCCACAACAGCTCAGTCAGTCATCTGACAGGGTCATCACAGCCCACCGAATTTCGTTACCTTAGAGTGCAGCTAATGCTCACGAAGAAATCCTAGCCCTGACAAATTTTGAGAAAGAACAAAAAGTTGTTTTTGCCAAGAAATCCTGAGGGGCAGGGCTAATTGTAGGGATGAGCTGTGGGAGTTAAGCAGGTATGTGGTCAGGATGATTGAAAGGGCAGCTAGCTTAGCTTAGCCATATTAAAGCATATAGAGTGAGCAGAGGGGTGCTGGTAGTTACACCACAGGAAGCTCATTTGAGTTAGAGGAGTTTTCACCCTCCCTTAACACCTGAGGTAGAGAGAGGCTTTGTAGGGCCCAGTAGGTCAGAGCATTATCAGTAGGAACAGCTTAGAGGTGCTGACTTTGAGATGCCTGAGGCTGGTGCTGCTGAGGAGATGGAAGACAGAATGACTTGCTAAGAAAACGTGTGTCTGAATGAGTTGTCTTTACACCTTAGCTTAAGGTTATAATGGCAAAAACATGTACCAGTGACAAAAGTGTGTACCAGCATGTATAGCTTGGACCAAGAGGGAAAGTCAACTGCAACAGCCAGTGTTCAATTCTAGAAGTACAGCCGACCATGCTAAAGCCTAAACAACCAGTAATAAATAACAATAAACACTTCATCCACATCACCTTCTGATGGTGGTCAGAGGGTCCTGTGGCAACTGTGTACAACAGCCTCACTTCTGTCAGTGAGCCCCAAAGCAGCTGTGGCTACAATATAGCTTACCACCATCTGCTCACTGAATAAAAAAGAGCTACAGAAATCAAGGCATTAACGATTTGTGATTTTGCCAAGTCGACGATTTGGATGTAAAAGTCAAAGTTGAATAGAAACATTATTCTACAAAGTCCTCAAATTAAGTCTCAACTGGGGGGTTTCTACGCTGGATGGGGCCGAAAATAACTAACAACACGCCTTACTGCAGCAAATGTCTTTGTTTTATCAGGTAGTTCTAATCCAGCTTTTATCACTAACTACAGTGTGTGTTCTATTGTAACAACCTCATAGAATAATCCAATACGAGAGCAATTTTGCATTCCATAGATAAACCTCCCTGCAGGCTCACATCCGCCTGGGGAGGAGGGAACATTCAAGCTGCCCAGATGTGAGTCGACTTTTATAGAGCTCATATACCTGGCTGTGTCTTTCCTGGACGGGGCCGTCTGTGGATCTGACAATTGCCTTTTGTATCCCTACTTCTTTCTGTGTGTCTGCTTCTCTCTCCTTGAACCCCAGGTGGCCTGGTTCTGCTGGGGGTTTCTTCCTTTTAAAAGGGAGTTTTTCCTGTTCACTGTTGCTGCATGCATGCTTGGTGTGAGGGATTGCTGTCGAGTTAATGAGTCAATGCAATCAGCTGGTTTTCCTTAGATAGAAAACTTAGGAACAATATGACTGCATGGTTTGATTGAATTATCTCTGTAAAGTACTTGGAGATGACGTGTTGTGAATTGGCACTATATAAATAAAATGAGTTATATTGAATTGAATTTTCTCATTTATGAATTTTAAGACTTCATTTAAATTACTATTCTGTCAAATATCTGCCGGATTTGCAGTGTTTTTCCGCATGGGAACAGATTTTACTAAGATTCAAGTATGTTTTTCTACAGTGAACATTTCATATTTTTCTGTTTTTGAGCATTCATATTTATTAAATAAAGTTTTTGCAAAACATGTTTCATTTTTATTTATTCCAACTATTGCTTTGTCAGCAAGACAACACGACATGCAAGCTTTTCTCATTTTTCTTCTCATCTGGCAGGTTCTGTCTGGACACTGTTGGTTATTAAATTTCAGCTCCAATCATTGAGCTGAAACTCATAAATCATCAGAGTTTGGTATTATACAGGAATGTGATATTTGACTTTTATACAAATTAAGCAGCAGAGAAAAAAAGCACAAACTTGAAGCAAAGTTCAATTTCTGCAGTTCCAAATGTGACTGAGCTCTAAGTATTGCTGGATTCAAGATGTACCTCCAGGCACTGAACTAATTAACACTTTTAAGGATATACATGGCTTCCATACTGTAAAAAGTGACTTGAAAAGCACATATTTGTCATACTATTTCTTCATTTAGGCATGCATGCATACCAAACCATTATGGCATTATATGAAACCTGTACAAATGTTAGTTGAATCTTTGGAATGGGAGAAATACAGACCACAAATCTGTTTAACATTAGCTTTTCCAACAGTTGCCCCCCGGTTGTTTGTTTCATTACTGCTAAAGAAAAAATAGAAAGGATATAAATAATAAAAAAACAAAACTTAACTTAGTTTTTCAATTGTGACTTTAAAACAGAGGTAAACATATCTTATAATCTTTATATCCCTATTACCTACACATTATAATACAATTACATAATAGTCTATACCTTGAAAAATAACAGGTTAAGTTAAATTTGACATTTCTCTTTCAAACAAAAAGAAACATCACCACAAAATTCCCTTTACCATGGACTACATTTATTGACATTCTCTCCTGACATTTTGAGGTCGTAATCAACTAATTTCTTCTTTTCTCTTCCGTTCACTTCAATCACCCAGTTATCTAAGATGCTTGACAGTGAAATATTACTGTTTAAGCTAAAGGCAGAATGCTTGAAAGCTCTCCTCCAACATATTCATTCATCATTGTCAGTTTTCTCCAAAAACAATTAGGAAAAACAACAAAGGAATCTGAATTTTAGTGGTATATTTCTATAAAGACCCAGCAAAAATTGCTACTTCATGTATTGCCTTAGTCCTTTTCTTGTGCCTTTTGTTATTTTTCCGTCCTACGGCAGTTGTACTATACCCAGGCCACATTTTCCAATATACATCCATGACAGAGCTAGGGGCAGCTAATGTTTGATGCAGCCTTGTTTTGCCTGTAGTGCTTTCATGTTACTTCCTCCATCTAATTATGTATATTATATGCATACAGGCTCTGGTTTTGTCTTTACTTCACTCTGGGCAAAAGGGACTCAAGGAGGCTGTCACAACAGAAGAATGTTAGTTTTCAGCACAGGGGAGTGGGGAGTCCTCAATGACTCTTTTCGACATGCTGCTGGTCGGACAGGCCTTGCTTGTCAGGATAACAAACCGTGGATCCATTGTGGCAGTAGGAAACCAATCCTCTCTTTGCCTCTCTGGTTACAACTCTGTATGCAAACGTTTGATTTATTCCAACTCGTCTCTATCCACATGCCGTCAGTCAGGACAGGTCATGAAAATTCACTTTCTTGGCAAAGAGAATCTGAAAAGCCTAAAATGGAAGTCATTTTCAAGTGGAGGTACAAGTAATCATTGGTGTAGATGCATTTTTAACTTGGTATATGGTAGGATATTGGCTTTAACTACCCAGGGCTTGTCAATGCAGAAACTTTATTGTAAGTTTTTTTACAGAGAAATATGATCATAAATTGTTATCCCAGATGGAAAATACTTTGTGTAAGGGTCTCTTAATATTATGTTTTTTTTCCATTTCAGTGAGCTCACAAAAGACAAAAGAATATACCACTAAAAAACACCAATAAGCAAATACTAACTAGAAATTTTCAGTCATCCATTGACGCATGTGTTAAGTACAAAACGTCACAAGAAATTGTGGTTCCTGACAGCTTTTTCCTAGCTTCCAGACCTTGCAGTAGAAGCCTTATTCTCTTATTATTTGTATGATATCAATACAGATTGCATAGATTATCTGATGCAATGTTGTATTATGTAATTAAAAAAAACCTAAAAAACAAGCATAAATATTTGCTTTGATACAATTGGGAAAGGTATGCTAAATGTCATAATATTTTGAGCTAATTTCAGGCAAAATATAAAACAGCAGGCTGCAGCAAGTGTGAGGATGGTACTTCAAGCTGAGGTTAATGCTGGTTAAAGTTGGGATCTTGCTGTACACAGTTACTGTGATGTTGATTAAAGTCCAGTTTGATGATAAGCCTTTTAGTCTGAAGAGAGGATCTGCTTACCGAAGCAACTGATACCATTGATTGGAGCTGGAGTTGAGCAGTTTGAGCAGCAAACTTGCCCACCTGCTGCCAACAGATGTGGCAGAGTAATGTATTTTCTACATCTACGCCAATCATGAATAACTTGAAACTTTTTTCTCTAAAAGAGATATTAGAAATATCACGAATTGCACAAATTTTTACCAACAACTGCTTCATGTTTTTCTGCTTAGAAAATATTATAATGATTTTTACAATATTATATTGCAAGTGTTGGAAAATACATGTGGAGAAACACTACATGGTTATAGTAGCAAAAATAATCACTCCTTTCCTTAACCAAACAAAAATACATCCAGAGCAAGAGGGCAACGATATTTATTTAAATATCTTAATAGCTTTTGGGTTGTCATTCTTTGTATGTTTTGTTAGGGTCATTCCATGTAAGTGAATACGAGCAAGGTGGATCTCATTTAAAAGCTCTTCTAAATAATTTTACTATCACAGTTTTCACTTCAGATTCTCATAAGACAGTAATGTCCTCGTTTATATACTGTCTTGTCAGTTATGTGGTTGCAGTTTTTCTGTTTTTGCTGTTCCCGAGGGATACTTATAAAAAAAAAAAAACAGCAGAGCTGTAGATACTCTTCATCATCAGATGCCGAGTGCAATAAAAGAGCCAACAATGGAGTCCTGCAGTGTGGAAGCCTTTTTCTTCATTTTGATACTGAAAACAGCAGTTGGCCCCATGTTGTATTCCCTAAAACAAGCATTTCAGTTTTTCTTCCCTGGCTCATGATCAAAACTTTTTTTTTCTTTCTTTCTTTGTGATTTTGGCTCTGTACTTTTAATGGCAAATTGACCTCATGCAGGCTAAAGAAGCGTGGGCAATGAATTTGGCCTAAGTCACCTCTATCAATTATGAAAATTTTTGACCTGCTTGGTGATATTGTTTCATTGCTAGCATCATCAAATTCTAACAAAGTTGCAACAATCTCTCAGAATGAGAACTCAGTGTCTATATGTCCAGAGCCTGTGGCTAAAGAACAAGGCCCAAATCACAAGCCATTTACAACCATGCTGTACTTTGGGTATGCGGTGTATATGGATCTCTGTGCAGTACAGTAAAACATCCCCTTGTTTTGGCTCTTCCATGCAGTTCATCGTGCAGTTCATCTAAACCGTGCTACCATGCTCTTTATAGAGAAAAAGATAACAAGAAAAAAAAGGCATTTCCCAAACAACCCTTTCAAACTAGAAACATGCTATAAATCTATTTCGAATTGTGTGCATGTCCTTCTATGTTTCTGTGAGTGCTGCGCCAAGTGCTACTCTGTTCTGAGGTCTGACCTATTAACACCCAGTCGTATAGCACGAGATGAATGAGGGGGTTTCAGATTCTTCTCTCTGGTTTGCTGGATTTCCACTTTATGAGAATAGGTTGTATGTGACACGCAGCACCTTAGGGGATCCAAGCTCGACGTTTGGCTCCAAGCACGACAAACCAAGTATGCTTGTCTTTTCAGTTCAGCAAGTCTCCTGTGTGTGCACAGATGACAAGAGTTAGAATGACAGTGCAGGCTTTTGGCTCTCTTTTCTTGCCTTTCCCCCTCCTTCTTCTAAATCTAAGACTTTGAATAATTTGCTGGGTGTCTAGCCTTGCAATCTTGTCATCTTTTCGAGATGAAACAGGTGGGCTGCTGCTTGCCATCTCACACACTGTGACAAAAACAAAAAATGACATTTTAGAAGATGCAGGCAAAGAACAAGAATGTAACTCTGTGTCGTCTTCAAAACAGCTGCTTACTTTTCATGAGGGAAAAAAGCCTCTACAGTCAGGGTTTGTTCAATGCTACTTGTGGCATTTTGCTGCAAAAATAAATAGTTAGGCTCTGCATGACACTGAATGTGACTTTGGATAGCTTGACCCAACTCATGTTTCATGTTTGCTGCTCTGTTGGTGGAGTGACAAACCCAACTGCTTTCCACCCTGTAACATCTACACATTCACTCCTTTTAGCCCTTTCTTGCATTAAAACTAATCGGCATCTGTTAATTGTGGTCTAAGCACACAGGTAATAAATACACAAAGCTGAAAACACATGAAACCTTTCACTTGAATTAATCTTTTGTAGAAAATACAAAAATTAAATACACAATACCCTCTTGACACTGATTCCAGCTATGCCCATCTGTGCTTCCAGATTCTTGAACGGAAGTGGAACAAATTAGAAATTAGTTTTAGCTGCCAGATACAAAAGTGCTTCAGGGTTTGAAAAATAAATGGATGTAAAAGAAAAAATTATTTTATCTGCCACACAATATGTCACCATAGCTGGGTTTCCATAGATTCTGATATTTTATTGCTCATTCGGATGGTGGCCAGTGGGTCCAGTCCAGACTATTCTAGGACTGTGACTCTTTTGATAACTCTTTCACCAGGAAAGCGTCTACATTTAAAGTATGCTCAAGCATTATTAGTACCCCTAAAAACAATGGCATTCAGGGCCTTAACAAATTTTCCTTGGTTTGGTCCTAATAATTGTACAGAAACAACAAAAGATCCGAAATATATCAATGTATCAATATATCATATTTGAGAAATATGAAAAGAAAATGGATCAAATGAGGAAAACCAATATATCCACCAACTGTTAGAAAACAACAACATAGAAATGGCACTGTTAGATTTAAGCTATCACCTTATTGCTGTGAGGCTACTGGGCTAAAACTAGTTTGTTGCTAACAACTATTATACTGTTCTATCTACAAAAATATAATTAAATGACTGAAACAGACTTAATTGTTGGAAAACCAAATGTCTGGATTTGTATTTGGGTTTGTTGATGCGCCTGATAAAAGTAATTATAAACAGGAAAGAAACTTTTATTACTTTTTTATTTTCGTAAGTAATCATAGGATTGCCACTGGGAAATCTTGATGGTTTAAAAACAGGTCCCCCCCCCCCATTTAGCCAATTTCATATGTCCTGATTATGTTTGAAGTTTTTTGGTTAACAAATGAGTTAGGGAGCTTCAGAAGTGAGTCCTAGCAATAATTCAGGTATATGGGTATGTTAAAGATTGTGTGGGTTACAGAAAACCAAAAGTAAATTTGGGATTCCAAATCCTTTTTCAAAAAATCATTAGAGATTTCTGGTGTACTATCAGTTAATCTAGAATGAAATATATAATTCACATAAATTATTCTGGTTTAACTCTTAGGAAAGCTTACAGAAATAATTATGATTAAAACAGTACTTCTACATTTTTTTTTGTTTTTAATCACTTTACACCCAAAATAGAGCAGTTCTTTAACACATTGTAATTTTTTTAAAGGATTACCACAGAGACAAAATTACTATGCTTTCAAACATTTATGGTTTTACACCACAAGTTTTGCCAACATGCATGTGGGAGGGGACCAAAGCAGCTGAAGAAAACCCACGCAAACACAGAACATACAAACTCCACACAGTAAAGCTTTAGCTGACATGAGGTTCAAACCATTCTTTTTGTTTTTACTGAGGGGTCCCAACCTAAGCTTCACTGTTCCACCCTGTGGAAAATTTGGTCAAAGAAAATTCCATAATTTCATGTTTTTAAAGGCCTTTTCAAGAGCTAGAATTTTCTTTGAGTATATAACTAAAATAAATCCACCTCTTGGGTGATAACGTATACCTTAATTTGGATTATTGGCAAACTAAATTGTTATTATTTATAAGAATTTTATACACCCTCAAAAACACATTTTTCCATGTGTCAATGGATTATTTGCAATTGAAACATAAAATACTTGTATTTGTATTAAATGTATTTGTTTCAAACCATTTGCATTTATAATCCAAGGAAGAAAAAAACATGTACTGTATATATTTAAGACTTGAAAATGGGGAGGGGGGGTCTGTGCTTATGAGGATCCAACCCCCTAATACACATGACTCAGCAACTAGGCAAAATAAACATTCAACACTAACACAAGCAAGGACAAACAGAAACAAAGAACAAAAAACAGGCCCAATTACACTTCGATCCCACATTTCTCTCTCTTCTTAACATATAAACCACACCATACTTTTGTTGCTTATATTAAGAAAGGGAAAATCATCTTGTAGATTTCTTACTCGTAAAGTGAATTGTTTAAAGCCTTTATAGTGTAGGTTTTTTGCTCAATATGGCTTGCAAATAATTGAGCCTAAAAATCCATTCTCATAAGCATATATTACGGTACATGAGTCAATCAAAAAGGTATATCAAAAATGTCAGTCTTGTAAAAGTATGTCTATTTCTATGCTTTCAATACTCTTTTGGGGCTTTTTTAGCATTAGATACTGCATGAGTGCAAACTTACATGAGGTCAATCAGCCTGTGGCACTGTTGAGGTATAAAGGAAGCATGAGTTGCTATAAGAGGAGGCTTAAAGTCATCTGCTATGTTGGGAATGAATCAGAATCAGAATCAGAATAGGGTTTATTGCCATTGTTAGTGAAGGAGTTCACAAACTAGGAATTTTTTATGG
>JAUZNJ010034972.1:0-12466 GCA_034780135.1 Jordanella pulchra
AAAAGCGATTAAAAAACTCAACGGATTCACTGGTTGCTCATGTTGGTGAGACGTGAATGAATGTAACACCATTTTAATTTTAATAATTTCGAACTAATTTATCTCCCTGCCTTTAGGTTAATACTTGAGTAAACTTGGGACCCGGAACACATTTTTTTCTTTAAAACATTTTCTTTATTTCTGCCTTTAATATGGGGATGTGCCAATCCGATATCAGACAAATAAACTAATATCAGATCATATCATCCTGCACTTAAAATATTAGCATGCCGATAGAAACATTCCACTTCCGTTCAAATGTATGTATTGAATTGTTTAATATTACATACCTTAATAGTTAGCGCTAAAAAGGCTTGAATAGTTTGCATGTCATACAGCACAGTTACCTGTTTTTTGCTCAGCTTAAGGAAGCTTCTGCATTTGAAATAAAGCTCTTATAACATCACCAAAGAAGCTCTTTGAGTAACAAAGAAAAAATTGATAAATAAAGAAACATTAAGTTGAGGCAATGTTCATTTCTGAAACTAGACAGAATAATGTAGTATGCAAGTTATATTTCCACAGGACAAATGGTTCTTTTTATTCCATTTTAAGAGAGCTTCTTTGGTAACTTATGCTTGGATTTGGTATTATTCAGTGTATACACCAAGATAGGCAGATTAAGATACCATTAAAAAAAGAATCCTTTATTCCAAAAGGCACATTATCCCCTAGAGAATAGTACCATCCAGCTATTTGCTCTTTTAAGTTTTAAGTGAGAGGACTGGGATGGTAATGGCAGACTGTTAATCTTTTGTCTATTGAACCACTTTTGAGCTAATCTCAACATGCTTATGTACAACCCTATGATGACTCTTATCTAGTTTTCTGACGAATACCTTAGATTTTTATTTCAGATGTCCTGGTGTTTTAAAGATTTGTTGCAATGACCTGCACTGTTGTATAGTTCTGGTGACTTTACAAGGTAAAATGGGCCCATAGCATAACAGCCCCTCCACCATACCAGAGAGTTGAAATCCAAATAAATAAATATGCATTTATTTTATAGAAATCATTATCATCACACATTTCCTGGTGGCGTTTTTTCCCCACCACTTCCCCCCCTCCTGAATATTTGGATATAGTGAAATTAAAGGTTGTATTTCTCTAAAATTGTCAGTGTGAGCTCATTCTTCTGCATTAACAAAAACTAAGAATATTTTGAAGGCTTTTTACACACTTTTAATGAGGAATGCTTATATACCCCGGCTGCTTTTTTATGTAGTATAACATGGGCAGTAATGTAATTTATTTTGTCCTTTGTGAACTAAACCTTGGAAAAAATGTAAAAGATTTTTATTGATAAATGTTTGATTCATCTGTCTGTTACTTTGGTCATATATTTTTTAGGTTACTAAAGGCAGACTACCTTGAAATCATCCTTGCTGCTTCTCAGTCATGAGTGGCTCAAAGCCGGATATCCTGTGGTCTCCTCACCACCCGGACCGATATGTCATCTGTGATTCGGAGCTGGGCTTGTACAGCATCGGACCTGTGGGCAGCACCGAAACCAGGCCTGGCACTCTGTCTCTCTCTGAGGAAACTGCTGCTACATTACTAGCAATAAACTCTGACACTCCTTATATGAAGTGTGTGGCCTGGTACCCCAAGCATGAGCCTGAGTGTTTACTGGCTGTGGGACAAGCTAACGGAAGGGTTGTGCTCACCAGTTTGGGCCAGAACCACAACTCTACATGTAAAGAGCTGGTGGGGAAAGAGTTTGTCCCTAAACATGCTCGTCAGTGCAACACTTTAGCTTGGAATCCTGTGGATAGCAACCTCCTGGCTGCTGGGTTGGACAAGCACCGCGCAGACTTCTCTGTTCTGATATGGGACATTAGCAGTAAATTTGCCCCTGAAACCATCGTAGCAGCTGAGAAAATCCGTCTGTCATCTGTAGATATGGACTCCAGCACTGTGGTGACTAAGCCACTGTACGAATTAGGTCAAAATGATGCCTGCCTGTCCCTCTGCTGGCTGCTCCGAGACCCGAAGCTGCTCTTGGCTGGGATGCATAGAAACCTCGCAGTATTTGACCTGAGGAACACAAGCCAGAAAACGTTTGTGAACACTAAGGCCATCCAGGGGGTGACAGTTGATCCACACTTTCCTGACCGTGTTGCCTCCTTCTTTGAGGGTCAGGTGGCCATTTGGGACCTGAGGAAGTTTGAGAAGCCTGTGCTCACACTCACAGAGCAGCCAAAACCTCTGATTAAGGTATATTCAGGCCTTCTCTCTGCTCTTTTTATTTATTCAACCAGGAAGTCCTTCAAATTGAGCATATTTAAAGACCTAGCCAAGTCTATCCTAGCAAAGTTACAAACCTAAAGTTTGACAACTAACATCAAACTCCACAAAATTGAACACGTTAGGGTAAAAATAACAAAGGTACAAGGTCCAATTTTAAGAAAAGCAGTTTCCCTTAACTGAGGTTTTTAAAAGAGCTTTAGACTGGCGGTTGCAAGTTAAAAAGTAAGGCGTGTTTCAACCATATAACAGCAGTGGTCATCATAAATGAAAATGTTCTCGTGTAAAGTACTTATACATAGATTATAAGAACATATTTTCCTTTGATGTTCTTATTTTGCCATCATGCCCTTTGTATTAATGCTTGTTTATTGATCATCAAAGCCATGGAGTTAGTGTTATTTTGAAGCTCAAATGCTGAAATGTTTTGGGAACCTTTCCTCTAAAGAGAAGCCAACTCAACTTAAGTATGGAAAGTTATGGCCATTGATGAACTTTTGATATATATATAAAAAAACCCTGTTGTTTGTCGTGTCCTCAGGCTTAGACGAAAGCAGAGAAACCAGATTACGGTACACAGTGACGCGCTGTGTGTAATTATTTTTTGGGGAAAAATAAAGAGCACTAATACACCAAAAAAGGGCAGAGGATGTAGAATTATTGTACATGATGTTACCATTACCAAGAGCATTGAAAAATGTAGTCTGAATGAGTTTTTTTCCTGCCAAAGTTGATTTGGAATTTATCGATTTTAATAAATGCTTATTTTATATTCTGAGATAAAAAGCCAGTATATCTGTATGCTGATACTCTCCTGGTTTAGGGTAGGAAAGATTGTCTAATCTATTGGAGTGTCTTCTGAAATCCAAATAAATAGTTTATCTTATAGCAAGAGCTAAAAATGAAGCCATCATGACCCACATGCAGCAGAAGCCTGTAAACAACATTCTCTCTGTGTTAAATCAGCTGAGTAAAGTGTGGTATCATCTGCATATAGTCACGCTTTAACAGTAATATCCTTCCCAATGCTAAAATTGAGTTGAGAATTGAGAATCCTGTGTGCATCACTGTAGGGTTTCATCCAATAATTGTTGACTATTTTTACATATTACAGGAGGGAAGAACTTTCTAAGAAGGAGATAATTTATGTAACTTGTATGACATAAAGATTAAATGACACCATCTGAGAAGTTGTGCATGGAGCATTTTTAAAGTTAAACATGGCTTTTCATCCTTAAATGCAAAATATTCATATGTTTTGTTAATTACTGCTCTGACTGGATAATTTATTTTAGTAAATTGTATGCTTTAGAGTCTATACTCCAGTTAATGAGTATTTAATTACCATTATTTACAGATTGCAAAAGGATTAAAAATAAACATTGGTAGAACAATATTGGCAGTTATTGGACTGATAATTTTCTGTAATAAATGACCAACTATGGCCACTACTAATGTTTAATCAGATATGTTGTGTTTTCCTCATCATGTGTTTATTTTAGAGCTGTTTTTATGAAATTCCATTCTGTTGATCCCAGTTTTTCTTGTTTTATTCTCAGGTGGCGTGGTGTCCGACTCGCACTGGCCTCCTGGCGACATTGACGCGTGACAGCAACATAATTCGCCTGTATGACATGCAGCACACCCCCACTCCTATTGGCGACGAGACCGAGCCCACAATCATTGAACGGAGCGTGCAGCCCTCTGAAAGCCAGATAGGCAGCTTCGCCTGGCACCCCTCCTCCCAAAACCGTATGGTGGTGGTCTCTGCAGCCAACCGGGTGATGACCGACTTCACCGTGTTTGAACGCATCTCTTTGGCCTGGAGCTCCACCGCGTCACTCATGTGGGCCTGTGGCCGACACTTATACAACTGTGTAGAGGACTTAGCCGAAGGGGCAGGAAACGCAGCCGATAAAGACATCGCCACTAAGATGAGGGAAAGAGCTCAGTCCAGGTATGGACACGACACCGTCCAGGTTTGGAGGAACCACCAGCTGGCCGGAGGGAACGATCCCCAGCTCAGGTCTTTATGGTTTGACCTGTCCTATATCCTTTCAATATGAATACATTGGAATCATGGCAGTGACTGTAGCTGCAGGGTGAATACCACAGCTGTGCCAAGTACCTTTAAAAAAAAAATGAAAATGTTTTAATCAAGTTTGGGCAAGTAGATCAGTTCAACAAAGTTTTTAAACTGTTGTTTTGTTCCTAATTGAAATCTGATAAAAGTCCTGCTTAAAAAATACATAAAAAAAACTTGTTCTGATTTCAGGTAATTGCTTTTCCACATTTATTCCTTGTACTTAGCCTGGAACCTTATAAAAAGTATAAGTAGTCTTTTACATTTCTAAACATTGGTTTGGTATTTCTTCTTGTGTTCAGTAAAAAAGAAAAACAAAATAAATTTAGTTTTGTCTTTAGTGCATCAACAGGAAAAATGTGATCAGTTCCAGAAATTATCTGTATTTTCTTGCAGATTTTCCACTTGTCATACTTCTTTGTTATCAATTTATAATTCCTATGTGGATGTCACATATGAAACAGTGTGCAGAAGATATGGAGCTAAAATTGCAAGGAAACAAACAGTCTGTGGTCTGTTCAGGCATTAAGAACATTGTCAAGACAAGTTCAGGTAAGTAAATAAACCCTGGAATTGAAACAGACAGCTGGGTTCTCAGTGTGGCTGAATTTTGTGTTTTCCTGATACATGAAGGCACAACAGAGACCCGCAGGTGTTGGAGCGGCTCGGACCGACAGACAGACGTAACCCGCTTTCACAGTGAGGAGCGGAGCCTCGCCCTCAGGCTCTGCGGCTGGATCAGCCGGGGGCCTGACATCGACGTGGAGACTTTCCTGCGTTCACTGGAGCAGGAATGTGAGTGGGAGCGAGCTGCAGCCATCGCTCTCTTTAACCTGGATATCCGCCGAGCCATCCAGATCCTCAACAAGGGAGCCATTACTGAAAAAGGTAAGTCAAGGCTGAATAACTGGAATCCTCAAGAGATTTTAATTCTCACACTGTAGGATAAATAGAAATTGTTTTCCAAAATTAAATCCTAAATTTCATATGATATGGATATTTTTTTAATTATAAATGTTGCCTTATTAAACATATAACAAAGGTTCTCCAAGTTAGAGATGAAAAACACACCAACTCTCTCATCCAATACTATTTAAAACCAGTAGATGGCATTACAGTCATCCTTAAAAAATACAATAATACCTCTCTGTTTTAAACTTTCTCATTATTAAAATGTTCAGTTTTAAAGTTAAGTCTCATTAAAATCTAAAAACTCAAACCTGTTACATGTAGAAAAATATGGTAAAAATAACAAAACAAACATATTTGATGCCTAAACACATTTAAGTTTTCAGGTAAATTCTTTTCAGTTTTTAAAACATTCTGCTCTATTTTATGTGTTTCTTATTATAGTTTATTCAGTTCTAATTGGGAAAATATTTGTTTTAATGCAATAAAAGAACAGCTCTTCTTCTGACTGGCACTGATGTTGGACCAGGTATTGTTCACAGTTTCTTCTCTAAATGAACCCTCACTAAACCCTAATATATGTTATATATTAATGGATCTAATTTGGTTCTCTGGTAACCAGTTATGTTGAAGCTAAAGAGGCCATTACTAAACTGTCCACACAGTCTGGAGCATAAGTTGCCTAAAATATCTTTTAAATACCTGATAAATGTTTTCACAGGAAATGCCAGCTTGTAGAGACTTCACTTCATTTTGGATGCCACGGTTAAAGCTGCATTGTCTGTTTTTTGACACACAGCAGCTACCGCTGCAGCAACACCTGTCTGAGGCGATATAAAGGGCTTGGGTTTAGTGTTTGAGTGACATACTCCCATTTCACTACTAGAAGACTTTAACTCTTAAACAATATCCCTTAAAAAAAGTTAAAATAACAGTTTTAAAATAAGTAAGAGGAAGCTAAGACATTACCTGCTTTAGTTTGTCTAGTTTAGATGTTTTTGACTTCCAGTTTACGAGGCTTATTTGGTTTGAGGCGGCTGCTGATGTTAGAGGTTTCATACATTTCGTTTTTTTTGTTTTTTTTATTGAATGAGTTGTATATTATTTTATTGAATGATTGGATGAGTTGCATATTATATTTGATACTTACTTAAAAAATATTCTTTACAAAGTCTATGTTAGGGTTGATATAAATGGTTGTTCTTAAATAACCAGTGGAAAAGCATCTGCAACAAAACAGTCAGTGTCTCCAAATGTGCTCTAAAACAGGCCGCAAATTAGGTCAAACACTAAACAGTGCTCAAATTTAGTCAAATAAAGTTTATAGTGGTTATAATGCGAAGAACTATAAAGCGTGGCACCTGGGATCTTGTTTTCCACAGAATAGTGGAATCAGTATTGAAGGAAACAAGGAAGAGAACGCTGCTGTTTACACACGTGTGACAAGGAAAAATGTCACTAATGTAGGTCAAGCATTTTCTGCTGTTTTCTGAGTGCTTCCTGTGCATGACTGATGGAGTCATTCATTAGATAAGGTGTGTCAACAGAGCCATGTCAGCTTGAGCCGTTGCTTTATTTCAAACTGAATGTGTTGATTCCTCTCCACATACCTGGACACAATTAAGAGGAAATATGATTAAGTTGACATTTTCCAAACCAAGTGAACAAAACATTCATTGCCAATGCATAGCTACAGATTACAGCTTTTTTATTTACTTTTTAAAAACAATGTGTTATTATTTTTTTATATTATTATTAATTTTGCGTTATTGGAAAATTTAGGTTTTCTATTATAACCTGCAGATAAATACACAATTGTTTATATTAATTAAGTTTTATTTTACTTGTTTATGACCCTTTATTAGAAAATGCTGAGGCCTAAATGATCAGACTCACATACTGAGCTGTCATAATTTGTTTGGTTTATTATTCAAATGTAGTTAAAAAGTTTTCCCTTCAAACAAAGATCAGTGATTTAAAAAAAAAACAGTTGTGTGTTTTAGAGACACTTTAATATGTTCTTCTAATGTTTAGTTTGATGTCTCCAAACAAGTTGAAGACAGCAGACTAACCACACACCTTTTAAAACCATCAACTGTGTGAAATTTTAGCTGCTCTTCTTGAGACATTTGCTTGATTGAAACTGGTTTGTTTTCTGCCTCAGACCAAGCTGTTAAACATAGTCCATCAATTTTCAAGGTCGGGATGTCGTGAAGACCTTTTCAGCAGCTTTTTGTTAAAAATGCTTTATTTTATCCACAACCAGGCTGGATGTGTGTGGTGCAGGATGCAAGAGTTTGTCCTGCAATTGAAGAGTTGCCGGTGCAAAGCCCACTTCCGCTCATCTCATTCGTGCCTTGAGCAAGATATTTCTCCTGCATTACATTCTGATGGTGGTCAGAGGCTATGCTTCTGTTAGTGAACCCAAGAGCAGTCGTGGCTTCAATGTACCTCACCGTCATCAGTGTCTGAATGTGTTAATGGATGAAAGGCTGAATGTAGGCCTGGTCCAGACAAAGATGGGTTTGAGTGTAAACAAAAAGCTTCTTGAAAAAAAATAGAAAAAGCTTCGGTTAGAAGCTCAATCATGGAGAAGCGGCCAAGAAAAACAAACAGTGCCTTCAGCAGACTTTAGTGTCGCGGTTCTGTTTTAGAATCCATGTTTGACAAACCACTGAATTTATTGGGAATGTTAGACTTTTTACTGGCTGCTCCTACTTGAAGGTCTCTTGTTTTTTCTGTCTTCTGCATTTATTGTTTTCTTTTACCTTCTTCACGTGTGACAGCACTAGCCTGCCACCGACTGGTGTGGCATGAGTATAACGACACGATTTGTCAGCTTCAGGCAGTTTCCTCTTTACCTACCTATTTCTCTATAAGAATTTGTCATTTACTCACAATAAAGTAGTTCTTGCTGTAAAATGAGCATCTTTGAAAGTCACTAGAATTTATAGTTTTCCATATGGAAAGGATGAATGCTCTCTGGAGAAATGTTTTATGGTAGGAAGAGACAAAAAATGAGGGATTTGGCCTAACGTATGCCTGAATAATGACAATAAGGATTTGGAATAGTGATGGAGTTTCAAGTTCTTAACTAACTTTAGTTCAAATTCATATCTGGATGTTTGAAGCCTGAACAATCAAGAGTTTCACCAAAGCGATGATCCTTTTCACGAAGCGAACTGATCAGAACTGGTGTTATAAAACAGCTGGCAAACATTTAGCTTCTGAAAGGCCTTTCTAAACCCCTGACTTTAACTGTAACATAGGTTTAAGGATTTTGTTTAAATGTGTCGGGAAAATAACCAGTTTAGATTAGTTTTGCTAAAAAAGGGTGGTGGGATTATAGCAGGCAGTTCTTGCTTTTGAAGTTGTTGAGGTTGTGTTTTTATCCCAAGTTTGAACAGGGAAGAATGAAACAAATCATTACGAGTTATAAATACAGGTGGATATGAATCTCTAAGTGGATCTTCTGACTGATTCTTCTCTCAAACTGCAGACAGTGGATGAATCTGCTTCTCTGAATTTGTTCTTTTCTACAGGTGACCTGAACCTGAATGTTGTGGCCATGGCTCTGTCAGGCTACACTGATGAGAAGTCCTCCCTGTGGAGAGAGATGTGCAGCTCTCTGAGGCTCCAGCTGAAGAATCCCTACCTCTGCATCATGTTCGCCTTCCTCACCAGTGAGCCTGGAGCCTACGATGGCGTGCTGGTAATAAATACCTCACTGTCATGGACCTTTAAAGTCAGTTAGTGGGAAAAAAAATGGTAACAGTAGGCCTTTTGTTCAGATTTTATAAAAGCTTATTTTTTATACTTAAAATGAATAAACTGATGTACTATTTCACTGATTTAATGTGGAAAACCACAGGTGCACAGGAAGAGCAGTGTTTACCATTTTCATCATCAGTTTTATAGATCATAAAACTGTTGTGTAAAAGAGAAACCTGTGGGCCAGGCCAAAATCCATGTTTGTTTTCCCTTTTAGTTTATCAGTTAAAATTTCTCTTAGACCTCTTCTTGGTAAAAACTAATCCGAAGACCCAGTGAGTCATTTAGCCATGCTGGTTTTTAGAACTGACTAGGTTTGCCTTTATGTGCCAATTGGATCACACTGGCAGCTCGAAGTCTGTGTTCCTGTTTAACAAGCACATCAAATACAAGCAATAGTTCTCAAGTTCTTTTAAAAAGTGTGTGAAATAAACCTTCAATCATTTCTGAACAAATAAAAACTGAGTTTGTTCAAAAATGTTCAAAATAATTTGGTCTAAAATGAATATATCATAGCTTATGCTGGCTGTGCATCAGATTTATGGATGTACAAGAAACAGTGAATACAAAGGTTCCTGATTGGTATACGAATGGGTGTGGATATGAAAAAAAAGATTAATTAGTAACTTTTTTTGATTTGTTAAATTCTTTCTGATTAAGATATTGAAATTTACGCATCAAAGTCTCGGCAATAGTTCCTTTTTTATAGTTTTTACCTTTAATTTACAGATTTGTTTTTTTTCCTTTTTGACAAAAGAATTAATTGGGGAGAAGTTTGGAAAAAAGAAAACCCGGCCTTGCATTTTATTTCAAAAGAATCCTAACCCTTAGGGCCAAAACTTTCTGAGTTGTTTTTTCTCTGCTTTTGTTTATGTTTTTTTTTGTTGTTGATTCATTTGAATTTTGGACCAAATCTAATTCCCTGTAGAATCTCCATGTTTAAACTTTAATTTGACAAACTTAAGTCAATGCATTGTCACACTTGCTACAAATATTCACACGTTTCTTTCTACTGCTTTAGATTTTTTTCAATATTTAGCTTTTAAGCTAAAAATTGGAAATATGTTGAAATCCAAAGTGCAGCTAAAGTTTGGTGAGAGAAACATCATCATCAACGTCTTATTTGTTTCTGTTTCAGTATGAGAGCAATGTTGCTGTCCGCGACCGAGTCGCCTTTGCCTGCATGTTTCTCAACGATGTTCAGGTAATCACAGAGGGAATCTTTCTGCATCATATTTATATAGTTAGCCTGCCAAGAGTGTTGTATGAGTTAACAACAGCTTCATCTGTGTCTACTTTTATATTCTCCTGTTGCAGCTGCCACGTTACATCGACAAACTAACCAATGAAATGAAGGAAGCCGGGAACCTGGAGGGAATCCTGCTGACCGGACTCACCAAAGATGGCGTTGATCTTATGGAGAGCTATGTGGACCGAACTGGAGATGTCCAGACTGCAAGCTTCTGCATGCTCAAGGTACTCAGCTGAACTATGTCGAATGCTTTGGAAAACTGTTCATGCCCCTCAACTTTTTTATTGTTACAAACACAAACTTAATGTTGTTTTTTTAGGATATGTTGTGAAAGATCAACAGATAATAGAGTATTGTTTTGAAGTGCTGGTAATGAAAAGTGGTTTATAATATTTTTACATATAAAATCCTTAAATCAGGTCTTTATTTACATTCTGCCCCTTAGATTTGTAGATCGTTTTGCTCATTTTTTCTTGATGGAAAAAAGGCTTGCAAACACTTTTCTGTTGGATTTAGGTCTGGGTTTTACTAGACCATTTAACCCCCCCGCAGCCCCTAATCTCAGAATAAACAGAAAACACCTGCATGGGTTTAGCTCTGTACTTTGACTGGTCCATTTTAACAAGTAAACTTGCACTGATTTAAAAACAAAGCACATTTTTTATAATAACATTGTAAGACATGCTATTAGTTCTGGTTGACCAACAATTTCCTGACTTTCTTTTCCATCATTAGAATTTTAACATCATTTCCTTTGATCTTTAACTTATCAGCCACCATTACTCTCACACATACACACACAGTGTTCATCAGAGATTATTAGTAACCATCCGGTTTGGTAGATATGTTATTAACAAACACAGTCTGCATTCGTGTCATCTAAAATATAAAATCAGACCAAATGTGGCATGGAAGCAGTTTGGGAATTCTTTGTAGTAGTTTTATTGTAAACACTGATCATGTAATGATGTCGACTAGTCTTTAATTCTATGAAGCTGTATTCTAGATCACTCCTTTGTAACACTGGTTGATGTTCTCCTGGAAAGGGGACCTCAGCCATAGTCTCAAATATTTAGCAGAATTATCTATTATAGGTTCTTCCTATCAATCATCATCACCGTTCCTACTAACAAACTGTCTACAAAGCATTTTACTATTTGCTTACATTCAGAGTAGATAAAGTGCAGAGTGAAGCTCTTGTGCTCAACAACTTGCTACACCTCCATCAAGGCTTTATTTATGGAATTTAACGAATATTCCCACCTGAGCTGTGGATCTCTGCAGCTCCTCCACAGTTACCTTAGTTCTTTATCAATGCTTTCCTTATCTGGGTTGTCGGTTTATGTGAATAGCCTTGTCTTGGCAGCCAAGGCAGACCTCACTGTTAAGTTGTGTTGTTTCGTTTTTTTTTTCTTGGGAGAATCTCTGATTGGCTCTACGTCACATTCAACAGGCTGCTTTCTTCTCTGTGCTTGGGGAACAAAACACACGTTAAGGTATCAGGCCAAGACAATCCATCATGTTGGATTTCTCCAATTTGGGATAGGAGCCGTCTTGATGTCCCTCTGATCAGAGCAGATAACTTAACACAGAGCAGGATTATTTCATAAGATTATCTTTAAAGCATCCAGATAATCTGGGCCTCTTAGAAAGAGAAGATCAGTAAAACCGGCACGATTATCTTGCTGTGTGAAGTTGGCATTTAACATCCTCGGACGACTTCTCAGAACATCTGGATTTAGTATCCAGATGGGTGGACCCTGTTCATAACTACACTTCTGATGCAGATTCCTTTAGCGAAATTAGAGTAAACGTGCCGAATATTGATGAATGCCACAGGATTTAAAATTTTATTTAAAATAAAAAAGAAAGAAAAGCAGAACCAAACAACTTTTCTCCTCTAATCCACAATGATGGTTTACTTCAAGTCCATCACAAAACGTCCTAATAGAATAAATTGGAGTCAATGGTTGCAAAATGACAAAGGGTCAAAAAAAGCATGTTAATACTTGTACGAGGAACTGAAGTCCTTCTTTTTATTTCGGCCACACAGATTTTGATCAGAATGCAGAAAGTGGCCTTTGGATCAAAGGAAATCCCAAGCAGCAGCAGAAATAAATATACATTTATTCTACTTTTCTGGGTACCCAGGGTGTAAAATGACA
>JAUZNJ010034973.1:0-12465 GCA_034780135.1 Jordanella pulchra
TGTTTTTAAGTCTGTTTGTCCTGATCCTCATTTGCCTGTAGCGCCTTCCAGAGGGCAACAGGTCAAACAGGGCGGAGTCAGGGTGGGAGCTGTCCTTGGAGATGGCCCTAGGCTTTGATTAAGAAAAAGGCCCACAGCTTTATAGGCCCTTTACCATACTTGACAGTGGGAATATGGTGCTCTGTTTTTCACGTTTCCATTCTTCATGTCATGTCAGAGCATCCCTGAGCATAGTCTCAACCGACCATAGCAGATGGATAACGTTCCAGTGTGTAGAAAACTCCTTGCCTTTGCGTTTGTCATGGTAGCCTGTTTAGTCAAACTTTTTTTAGTTGCTTTTCAGATATACAGTGGGTAAAATAAGTATTGAACACACCACCATATTTTCTATATTTCTAGAGGTTCTATTGACATAACATTTTGACCAGATGTCGGTAACAATCCAGGCAATCCACACATACAAAGAAACCAAACCATAGATGTCCAGAAATTAAGTTTTTTGTAATAAAGTGAAAGTACAAAGAAAAAGTCTTGGAAACACTTTCTGAAATGTATTTAAATTTTTTCCAAAGTCTTTGTTGCAATAACAGCTTTAAGATTCCTCATGTATGGAGAGATTCCTCCCATGCATTGCTCAGTTGGGATTTTGGCCCATTTTTCCATACAACCAGTCTTAAAATCTTGAAGGCCTCTCCTATGAACTTTGATCTTAAGTTATTTCCATAGATTTTCTGTTAGATTTAAGTCATAGTTATTGGCTGGCCCATTCTAGGAGTTTTATTTTCTTTCTCTGAAACCATTCGATAGTTTCCTTGTTTTTGTGTTTGGGGTCGTTGTCTTGCTGAAATGTCCACCTATGTTTCATCTTCATCATAGATGGCAGCAGATATTTTATCAAGAATTTCTCTGAACATTTTTCCATTCGCCCAGTATTTCAAAGTCTAAATGTGCAGCAAACTTTAAATGGGCATCAACGTTTCTTCAGCAATGTAGTCTTGCGTTCTTTGAAACAATTTTAGCTACTTATTCCAGGTCTTTCTGAAACTCCACAAGTGTTTTTGGTTCTTGGAGACTCTTCTGATAAATATTTTCACTCCTCTGTCAGAAATCTTGCGAGGAGCCGCTGGTCATGGTCAGATTATGTTCTTTCCACTTCTAGATTATGGCCCCAACAGCGCTCACTGGAACATTCAGAAGTTTAGAAATCCTTCTGTAACCGATGCCATTATTATGAACCACATACCTTTATACCCCAGTGACAACATGATGAACTTTTAGGCACACATAAATTTTGATACTTGTCAATTAGGTTTGTTCTCACTTAATAATGTTTTGAATGATTCACTTTGATATGTTATGTTGTGGAAAGGATCCATCTTTGTCTGTTGCATCCTTAAGGTTCGATCTTTTCTAAATATTCCTTCATATTGATCTGTATCTAAACAGCTGAGTTCCATGGGATCTGGGAAAGTCTGGTTTACGAAACAGGAGTGAAAACCAGGGTAAAGTCAACAATCGACGCTGTGAATTGAGAAAGCGATTGCTACTTTGCCTTAACCTTAATTCTGTTGGATTTCTTCAGCTCCTGGATTACGTCACAACAACAATTTACTTCTCAGATAAAAACGTTGATAGCAACCTGATTTCCTGGAACCGGGTTGTGCTTCTCCATGGTAAATGGCTTCAACATCCCACTGTCTGAAACTGTTGGATGGTGAGCGTGTTCTGTCTGATTCACCTCTCTGTGTCTCTGTACACATTCAGGACCTCCAGGCACAGGGAAAACATCGCTCTGCAAAGCTCTTGCCCAGAAACTGTCAATCAGGCTGTCAAGTCGGTAAGGCAGTCGTCATCTTAGTGAAACGACTTTGACTGTAGCCACAACTGTTCTATTCATTTCACAATATCCCCTTCGCCCTGCAGGTATTCTTATGGCCAATTTGTGGAGATAAACAGTCACAGTTTGTTCTCGAAATGGTTCTCAGAGGTACACCTGGCTTCTTTGTTGGAGCATTTGTTAACCTGAAGGATATTTGAAACCGGATTCCTTTTCTCTCTGCTAATCCGGTGTCTTTGTTTCAGAGCGGTAAGCTGGTCACAAAGATGTTTCAGAAAATCCAACAACTGATCGACGACAAAGAAGCTCTTGTGTTTGTTTTGATCGATGAGGTACAGTCGGGTTCATGAGAAATGACCTGAAGTTAAAATCTACTCAGGTTGCTTCTATATTAACTTAAATAGCTCAAAGATTAACAGCGGGTGTTGTTTTTCATTTTCTTTCTGCGAATCTGTGACGGGATGAATATGATGATGAAGGTGGAGAGTCTGACAGCGGCCAGGACCGCCTGTCAGGCAGGAACAGAGCCGTCTGATGCCATCC
Organism: Jordanella pulchra; assembly: GCA_034780135.1. NCBI lineage: Eukaryota > Metazoa > Chordata > Actinopteri > Cyprinodontiformes > Cyprinodontidae > Jordanella > Jordanella pulchra. The sequence goes on from JAUZNJ010034973.1 coordinate 2,381, forward strand.
GAGTGGTCAACTCTGTTCTCACACAGCTGGATCAGATCAAACGGTCAAAGCTCTCAACCTGAAGCCTTCTTTTATTTAACCTGATCTCTCTCAATGTTTCCCAAAAATAATTGACTGATGGGTTGCTTTTTTTTTTCCAGGCATCCCAACGTGGTCATCCTAACAACGTCCAACGTGACGGAGAAGATCGACTTGGCGTTTGTGGACAGAGCTGACATCAAACAATACATCGGACCTCCGTCAGAGAGGGGCATCTATAACATCTATCTGTCTTGTTTGGAAGAGTTGATGAAGGTGATTGAGGAAAGGGAACATTTTTTTAAGTGGCTTTAAGTTGTACTACTTAACTGTTTTCATATAAGCAATGTATTTTAAAACCTGTTGTTATAGACAACATGAAGTAGTGCATTATTCTGAGCTGAATAGTAAATGGCCTGTGCTGTATAGAGCTTTTTTCTCCAAGGAACGACGACTCCAAAGCTCTTCATAACTGCCTTGGTAAAGACTGACAGAAACATGGCTGCCAAACAATCGGTGCCTCTGGGCCCTATGTCCACCAGTAGAAGACGAGTCAGCTGAAGGGTCTTTCTTAAGGACACCTACTGGTATCAGGAAGAACTCCAGCTCCTGAGCCACTGTCACCCAGCGCTACATCTTTTTGAAAGCCAGATTTTGCATAACTTTCTAGTATTTAAAGAAAAAAAATTCTTTGTTATTTGTTAAAAACATACATTACTATTTATTTAGGTTGGACAAAGAGTATCTGTGAGTATTAATCTGTTAGGTTCCTCTAACAGATTCTCAATTTATTTTAAGTCTGATCTTTAACTGGGTCGTTCCACCACGTAAATACATTTTATTGTAAACAAACACAATAGCTCTGTGTGTTTGATTTCATCCTGCAGGAAGCCCGATCAATCTCAGACGTCTTTGGTTTTCTTCCAGTCTTGACTTGGATTCAGCTCCATGCATCTCCCCATTAACTCTTCATCCCTACAGGAGGATGATACTGCCGTGTTTCACAATAGGGATGTTTATTTCCATAAATATCTGCAGTGTTTTCTACCACGTAGTGTTTTGCCTGTCGGCCACAAACTTTTAACATTGGTCTCTTGTCCAAAGCACCTCCTTCCATGTGTTTTCGGTGTTCCTTATTTAGCTTGGGACTTCTTATGGGTTTCCTCGAGGTTAGAAGATCAGGTTTGTCAAATGTACAGCTAATTCTTGCCATCTTAACACAGATCTCCTTTGCTCCTCCACTGTTACCATCAGCTTCTTGGCTGCTCCTCAGAATTATGCTCTTTAGATGTATCATCGTGTGTTGGTTGCTTCAGTGTCGTTTGCTTTTTAGAACAACGGATTGAACAGATCTCCGTTATGTGTTTATTGCTAATCTCTGCTTCAATCCTCTCCTCTAACAAACCTCTGAGCCTTTTAACAGCTGACTCCTACTGAGGTTAAAGTAAACAGAGGTTGACTCTGTTAGCTGACTTTTAAAGGCAGTTGCAAGTACTGGATTTTATTATGAATAAAGGGGCTAAAAATGCATGTTGTTTGTCTAACTAGATATCCATCAAATGTATGGTTTTTGCTTTTTTTTTTTTGTTTTGTTTTTTTTTTCAGCATGTACCATTTAAGATGTTTGGAACATAACAGAATGATGAAGGATTCACGATTAAAGGAAAAATTAAAGCAAAAATGAGCTTGAACAGTTTTAAGTTTATTAAATTAAAATTTCAATTGGAAATCACGGATTTTCTTCTCTCTTTTTTTTGTGAAACACAAGCAGGGATTTTCAGTGTATTGTAAGCAACCCAGCTGCAGAAGCAGCCCTTGAACTACAACGATCCTTAAAAATGTCTGTTCCCCCTCTGTTCCGTCCAGTGTCAGATCATCTACCCCAGGCAGCAGCTTTTCACCATGTACGAGCTGGAAACCATGGGCTTTGCTCAGAGCGAGGTCTCTGAGCACAGTCTGAAACTGAGAAACATTGCTGTGTAAGTACCAAATCTAGTTAAGGCAGACGTTGAATCACCTCCTCAGATTGTCATAACATTAACTGAAACAGCCAGAAGCTCATGTTTGGCCTCTCTTTTCCAGAAAAAGCAAAGGTCTGAGTGGAAGAGCGCTCAGGAAATTACCCTTTCTAGCCCACGCCCTCTTTGTGAAGGTAAGCATTACATTAGTTGTTTTGCAGAAAATGAATGAGGAATATTGTGTTTGAATTCATTTTGTTTGTGTTAGACACCGACAGTAACTCTTGAAAGGTTCCTGGAGGCGATGTGCAAAACGGTGGATAAACAGAAGGAGGAGAAGGATGATCTGATCAACGGTGTTTAAAACATTCATGTCTAAAAGCTGACATAAATCTTCAAAAGCTGTCGATCTTTTGGTCTCAGGTTTATGATTCAGTTCAGTTGGCCACACTTTATTCAATCTGTTATCTAAAATATTCCCCAAAAATCCTGTTTGTCTCGTTGTTCCTGTTATTCATGTAACTGTTCATGCTAGCATCCTAAGGTAAACTGTATCAGCACAGGGCTTGTTTTTCCATGCATCTTTTGCTTAATTTTCACACACTGATGGATATTTTTTTGATGGTATACAATAGCTTTAACCTTAAAAGCCCTAACCGTTGTTTCGTGGTTAAATCTAGAGCTCAGACTGTCCTGATCTTGTCATAAAGTGTTTTTCATCCTGTTACTAAGGTGGAACCAGGTCAGTAAGTTTTCATGTAAACACAAACTTTGAGACAAGCATTCCTGCAGCTAATAGAATGTGACATATTAGACTTTCTGTGTTTCTTTTTGTTCATTTGGCTGTATGTCCAAATAAATCTTTGGGTGGACTGGTGGGGGAGCGCCGTGTTTTTTCAGACAGTTTGAATGGTAGTGTGCAGCAACAAGTGTGGGAGGGGCAACATTACTCTCTGCTTCATAGAGCCTGAGAAAGTTGTCATCAGTCTGACATATTTAGATAAAAGTTTTAGATGTAGTAAGGATGTGAGGAGAAATATTAAGAGTTTTTGAAAACCATTTTTAAAAAGCTCTAACTGGCTCATGCCTCGGGGGAATGTTCTCATTTAGCAGTAACTTGTTTTTAGGTTTTATTCACTCCATTGACTTCAGTTGACTTCAACATCCCTTCACCTAGAATAACAACCATTTTACCTAAGATATGTTTGTTTGCATAAAAACTATTCATAGGTTGTATTTCAATGTCTTTTTGCCAAAGGATGTGTTGTCTTCATCGGTTCTGTTTTTTTTTTTCTATCGCAGTTGTCTTTGAAATATCTCAACTAATGTGTATGACACCTTTTTTAAAAAATATCTAATAAACTATGTTGTTCATATTTTAGAGGGCAAGATTTTTAAGACCTAGATGTTGCCACTCTGTGGTGCAAAGATGCCGCTGTGCATTTCTACACAGAAATAAACTTTGAATTTATATCTGCATATATATATATATACACACACACACGACAAAATTGTTAGTACCCTTTCTTTAAATGAAAGAAAAAACTCAATGGCCACGGAAATAACTGGAATCTGAAAAAAGTAATAAACATAAATTCTAAGTAAAGGAAAAGTTAGTCAGACATTGCTTTTCCAACCATGCTTCAATGCAATGACTTGGAAATTGAAACTCATAAAGCCTGGACAAAAGTGATGGTACCCTAGAAAACAATGTGACCTCTTAAATCAAGGTCTGCCCACTAATTAGCTTCACGGGTGTAAATAATCTTGTAATCAGTGGGCCTTTATGTAGGGCTACAGGTAATCAGTGTTATTTGATGACATGGTGTGTACTGCACTCATCATGGACCAGATGAACCGAAGGAAAGAGTTGTCTTAGGACATTGGAAAGAAACTTATAACCTTTAAAAAACATGTTAAAGGTCGATGCTATGAGACCATCTCCAAGCAGCGTGAAGTTCCTGTCACTACAGTTGCTCTTATTAAGAAATTTAAGATCTATGGTACTGTAGCCAACTTCCCTGGAGGAGGCCACAGGAGGAAAATTGATGACAAATCAAAGAGACAAATATGAATGGTAACAAAAGAGCCCATAAAAACTTCACACTCAAGTAACATCAGTGTCAGAATGTACCATCTGTTGTTGTTTGAGCCCAAGTACCACTAAAGTGGCTAGGAGAATTTCCTATGGACAGATGAGACAGAAATTGAACTTTTTGTCAAAGAACATCAGGTCTATGTTCGTAGATGGAAAAATGAAACATACAAAGAAAAGGACACTGTCCATAGTGTGAAACATGGAGGAGGCTCTGTTATGTTCTGGAGCTGCTTTGCTTTATCTGGCAAATGGTGTCTTTAATCTCTGCAGTGTCCAATGAAATGTTAAGACTATCGAGGGATTCTAGAGAGAAATGTTCTGCCCAGTGTCAGAAAGCTTAGTTGCAGTCACAGGTCATGAGTCTGTAACAGGATAATGTGCCCCAATACACAGATAAAACAGCCAACAGTGGCTAAAGGAAAACTTTGGACTGTTCTGAAGTGACCATCTATGAGCCCTGACCTGAAACCCATTGAGCATCTTTGGAAAGGAGCTGAAAAATGCTGGTTTAATATTACTTTTTTTCAGATTGAAGTTATTTCTCTGACCAACAACTCTGTCTATGTCTTTGTGTGTTTATATGTGTATATAAATCAAATCACTCTCTCACCCTTTGTAAGGTGGTATTGGTATCATCCTCAAGCTCAGGTCTTCTACCAGAGACCTGGGAGTTTGAGGGTTCTGCACAGTATCTTAGCTGTTCCTATGACTGCGTTTCTCTGGACTGAGGCTTCAGATATCGTTCGTGGGATCTGCTGGAGCCACTCTCCCAGTTTGGGGGTCACTGCTCCGAGTGTCCTATTACCACGGGGACAACGTCCACCTGGACCTTCCACATCTGTTCCAGCTGTTCTTTCAACCCATGGTACTTCTCCACCTTGTCATGTTCCTTCTTTCTGATGTTGTTGTCAGCTGGTATTGCTACATCTACCACCACTGCCTTCTTCTGCTGTTTGTCAAACCACCACTATGTCCGGTCAGTTAGCCAGCAGCTATTTGTCAGTCTGGAATATATATTATCCATAGGTCCCACATGCAGAGAATGTGGGCCCTATATGTATATATATAAATATATATATTCTGATAAGGAGAGGAATTGTAATCCACACAGAGGGGATCACAGTCCCAGAAGAGAGAATAACAGATGTATACAACTACCTTGGAATACCACAGCCAAATGTCAACCATGGAGATGCCACAAGGAAAGCAGCAACAGCAAATACCTGCAAAGGGTAAGGGAACTTCTGAGACGTCAGCTCAATGGTAAGAACAAGGTCCAGGCAATCAATAGATATGCTTTGCTAATAATCCGATATCCTGCTGGAATAATAAGATGGACTGAGGAGGAAATTCAGGGCACTGATGTTAAATTACGGAAGCTACTCATCATGTATGGTGGATTCCACCCCAAATCCGGTATTCACAAACTATACACTAAACACAAAGGAGGCAGAGGCCTAGTGAGCATCACAACCACCATTGAAGATGAGACATCCAAGCTCCAAGAAAACATCACGAAGATGGCCCCAAGGGATAAAGCGCTCGGGGAATGTGTCAGACAGTGCAAGCTGGAAATGAAGGAACTGGAAGAACTATCATGGGAGGAAAAAATCCCTGCATGGGATGTACCACCGACAAATAGCTGAAGGGGATGGTATGACAAAATCCCACCCATGGCTAGAGAGGGCCGGGCTGAAGGACAGGATTAAAGCACAGGAGCAGGCCTATGAACAGCAGCGCAACAGATCCCCTGATCTACCATCCCAGGCAAGATCCCAGGTGCAGGCAATGCAAAGAGGCCCCAGAAACAATCCACCATCTCTGTGACAGCCTGCTATCACACTCTGAAGCCGTGTGGTAACTTTTATATTTTTCATTTTCAAAATGAGTTGCACATTTTATATATTTTCATTAGCCTGACTTTAGGTTAGCTTTTTGTGGTGCACACATTTAGTTAACTTTATTTGTCGGGTTGTTTTTTTGTCAAGATGCAATTGATTAATTTCTTTTTTCTTTGAGTTGCCAGTTTCCTTTGGATCTGCTGGTGGAGGCTGCAATGAGGAGCTCCAGCTTTCCTCAATTGGTTCTTGCAGGCTAATCAGCAGGTCAAACCATTTGTAATAAGACAGGAAATTTGTTTATCATTTGTTTAAATATTCTTAGTTTGGGTAATTTTGTTAATTAGTTATATTTAAAAAGTATTTAGTGTCTGGCCAGTATTTATCTATTTAATTAAGTAAATTTTTTTGTTAGTTTGATAGACAGTTTTCCCCCTTGTGTGTCAACAGTGGTCTGATCAGCCACTATTTAAGTTTCCCTCATGTCTTGTTTGGGAGGTCAGTTTGTGCTTGAGTTCTTTATGTTAAAGCCTGAATTGAATTCTGTTTTGTTGATCTCTGTTTTTTGAACACTTTTTTGGAATAAATTAAGACCTTTTTGGAAAATTTCAGTGGTTTTCTGGCTGGTTTGTGCAAATCCCTCACAATCTCATAGCAGGGTGTAAGATACTGGCAGGAAAGGAATACATGTACCACCATAACCATGTGGCTGGTATAGAGTACAGAAACATCTGTGCAGAATACAAACTGGTATAGTGTACAGACACATCTGGAGCCCCCCAGTCCCAGTTTCTAGTGGAGCTAGAAACTGTTATCTGTTTCTTATGAAGAAGCAACATTAGTCTTTCATGAGCGGTTCTCATATTGGATATTCAAACCTAAAGGTGACAGTGAGGGGTCCTGTCACTATGCCTATCATTGATCATGCACTTTGGCCACTTGTCCAAGAGGATATCCATTCGGTTGACATGAAACACTTTCACCAGGGAGTCTGGAGACTGAATCCTGTCTGGGCCCTCTGTTGTGTACTTTGCCACATAAATATAAATACACTGTAGCTTGAAAGTATTTAAAAAGTTGTATGGTATGTGAGTTAACATGAGAGTATCAGAGGCCCCATTGTTTGTATGGAAACCGATTTGCATTCTGGAAATGCTTTGCTGCCTTGCATGTCAGTTGCAGGTTTTGTGACAATGTGCCTTTTGTTTAGTTTTTTTGGCAACTCTCATTCATTCCACTTCAAAGCAGGATCCTGTGGTGTGTCCATAATGGAAAATGAAAGCAAACATTAAATTAATCTTCAGTCACACCCTGTAGCTGCAGTCTTATCGATGCCATCTTGCTGAAAGACTTCTCTCAGGTGTTTTACAGGTTGTAAAGTGTTTTATTGCTGAATTGGATTGTACTGTCAAAACACACATCATTATCATCAAAGCCAAAGAATTTTTACTGTAATCAACACCTCACAAAAATGGATTTTCCCTTATTTTTGAGAACTTATTTCCTTGGAGATATTTAATTTGATATGCTCAATTGCTTGGCGCTAACAAATTCTGTTTGTCAAATAGATTTTTCTTTTTAATGTGACATAAATTAAACTAGGAAGCTTGATAAATGAACTCAAAGCTGGGGAAGGAAAAGAGGGCAAGCAGAGTAAAGCAGAGCAGTTGGAAGGGCCATGATAAATAAAACCATAATTGCTCTGTCTGGAGGCCCTTTTTTTCTCTCTTTTCGTCTGTAGTTGCTCCAAAATTGAGGCAGCAGTTAAAAGAAAGTCAAGGCGTAGAAGTAACAAAAGTCAAAAGCCTCATTGTTTCAGGATTTTTATCGCAGTTTGAAGCAGGTTTAAAATGTCAGAAAACCCCAAACAAGACAAACAGTCTGGTGTTTATCCCTTCGAATCTTGTTCAGGTATTGCTGAGAGCAATGGAAAATATCTATGCATGTGCCAGTGGGGCTTTAAATGGGTGGGGAATTAACTTAAACACATACTTGTTGGTATGTTAGAGAGAAAACCGACCAAGAGTTGCACACAAACGATGGAAAGTATCACTCATTTCTCTGTGGTTTAAAGTGCGCATTAATGCTTTTAAAGTTTAACGCTGCACCGATTAAATCAAGGTTAGAAATACCCGAAACTTTTTTCTGCTGTAATGATCCACATCCTCTGCCCAAAAAACATAATGTGAACTCATAAATCTTAAAATTGTCTGGGTTTTTCCTATTCTTCATCTGCACAACAGCCTTTGATCACAAAGCAGGGTGCTTATAACCAAACGAGCATTGCCTCTAAAATAATAAAAATCCTTTCTCTACTTCTGTTTCCAATCAAAACAGTTCTGTCTGGAGCTTTCGTCTCTCATCTCTGCTGAGGTTTCTGTTCCCCTTTGTGTTTGTCTGCCATTTAAGCGGGATGTTACATGGTGAAGGGATGAGAGGAAGGTAACTTGTGAGGAAAGCAGAATCTCGGAGGTCGAAGCGCACAAAGAAACTGTGATAATTAGGCACAGCAAGTTGGATCAAAGGCGACTGGCATGAATGAGCTATGCAAATATCTGCTCATCCTGTCAACTGCACACAGTGATCTGAGCATCTCATGTTTGTGAGGACTCGTGCTGCAGACAAATTGGCAGGGAGAGGTGGTTAGCATCACTCCAGTTTCATTAGGGCGGGTGGTGGAATTAGGAGGCTTTTAATATACATCACTACCATCATGCTAAAAAAAGATATAATCAGGGCATATGCATCTTAATTTCTAATGCCTTGCCATCTAGACCCCTTGGAATTTATCAATGCCACAAAACAGATTGTTTTCATTCGGATTTTGGTTGGGAAATTGTTTATGCAACTGCAAGTGCAAATTTATTTGAGACAGATTGAAATTTTTGGCAGTTCTTTTCTAATAAAATGCCCAAGCTTAGCTTTAGTTGGAGCACGTCTGAGAAAACCATCTTTCAAATTTTGCCATGGACTTCTCAGCTTGATTAATAGTCATGAGTTTGACTTGGCCGCTCCAACCTGTGAAGATGTTTTGATCTTAAACCATTCCATTGTAGCTCTGTTTGTGTCTTTAGGTTTCATTGTTTTTTGGGAGGTTAAACCTCCTCAGTTTAAAGTCTTTTAGAGCTGGCTGGATTTTCCCCTATAATTGAGCTACATCAGGTTGCTCCATCATTAAACTCCAGCCAGCTTCTTTTAAAGAAAAGCATCCCCGAGGCACGATGACTCCCCCACCTTGTTTTGTTTCATCATAGAAATTAGAGTGTAAAGGCAATCTGCAAAGTTCATTTTTTCTTGATACACAAAAGATTTCATCTGACCCTGTGTTTTTGAAGTGTCCCCTGCATGGCATGGTGCACCTTTTCTGTCCTATCTCTTCCTTTAAGGGTAGTTTTATAGGACATAAGAGTAACTGGTGCTGCTGATAAGGAATCCCCACAGCATGATGCTGCCATCCTCATGGTTCAACATGGGGATGGTGTGTTTGGTTAGTTTTTTGTTTTGTTTTTTTACCACAGACAGAAATTTAGATCAGAAATTTCCATTTTGATCTCATCTGATCAGATAAATGTTTTTCTTTTTTTTATGTTTGCTGCTTTGGCTTGTAGGTAAAAACTTAACAACAACAAGTTATGGTGTGTGGTGAGTTTGCAGTTAATAACATTGAAGAAAAATCTCACACTGAACTGAAGACAAAGGTATTTTTTAACACACTGAATGTATTCACAGAGATCGAGTTTTGAATGGCAAATAAAAATTTACTCCGCTTGGCATAGATTGTGAGCAGAGGCTGTGAGGTTAACTGCAAGGTGTTAACATTGCCAAAGAAACAAACCATAAAACTGCAGACAGGCTTTTGATGTTCAGATGAGTGAAGTACAACTTGTTCCTCTTCTTTTTTCTTTTAATGCACTCTTTATCTACAACATCTTTTGTGCATTTATGAAGGACAGGTCCAGGAGTTTTTCTTACAACCAGCTTATCAGGGTGAACATCACACAGGGACATAGTGTCATCCTTTGCTATATTAATCATTACTACATTCATAATTCACAATCATTAACCAGCATATCACATCTTGTGTACAGCATATGAACAGATGCAGTTGTGGTCAAAAGTTTACATACACTTGTAAAAAACATAATGTCATGGCTGTCTTGAGTTTGCAATAAG
>JAUZNJ010034975.1:0-12463 GCA_034780135.1 Jordanella pulchra
TTTTCGGTTCCATTAAAATCACGCGATTTCACGCGGGGGACAATTAATGGTAAAGTTTGGTGAGTTTTCGGGTATGTTAAGGCCCCCAAATTAGCGTTCTTAGAGGCAGAAAAATAGTGAAGAATAAGAATAATAGTGAAGAAAAAAAAACATTCGAAATACAATAGGCCTTCGCAGCAGGCTTTGCTGCTCGGGCCTAAATATAACGAGAATAATGAAAACAAATAGGAAAACACAAGGTTCATAACAGTAGCAGCTGAGATGTATCACAGTCTTGATTTTTTTCATGTAATGAACTGATGAATCAGATTCTTACCAAATCCGGTCGGGAGGAACACGCAAACATCTTTTTCATCCAAAAAGTAAAAGAATCCTGTCCTTTTGCTCATTTTTCTAAAAGAAAAAGAAAAAATAGAAATAGAGGGCATTCCACCTAAAACTACTGTAGCCAAGATTATTTTGCCTTCCGTATAGAGTTGATGCATTGACGTCATACATTTCACTGCATTTCATTGGTCCGAACAATTCCTATATCAAGTTGAGCATTTCTGCTGGCTCCAGGCAAGATGCATTTTCTGGGGTTTGTGAATTCACAAATATCGCGAAAATTCACCTTGCTTGCAAGGTAAATAACCTTTGATGAGTAACCTTTGATAAAGCACTACCTAGAATAAGTGTCTGTAAAAGCTCTTTGATAAAGAGGTGCCAGGCCAGTTTATTTAAAGACTGAAAACAATATCTTAAAAAACATTTTCTAAAGTAACAGGCAGCCATTAGGGAGCAGGGATGGAGGTCTTAAGATTGGTCTTGGTCTCGAGACCAGTCTCACCCTGTTTTTTCCCAGTCTAGGGATTGGTCTTGGATCTTTATGCCTTGGTCTCATTTTGTTGGGCCTTGACAAATTGTATAAAGACTGTTTCCTGACTTTGTAGTTTTGTAAAAAACATAAAATAAAAATAATGATACAAAATGTTAACTCCCTTTGATCCTCACCTGCAGACACGCATTGCACTGCATATGAATTAAAAACGACACTGAACATAGCACCGCTGCACCCAGCTGTCTCAGACTAAACACAGTGTTGTTATTGCAAAAGATGACCGTGAAATCTTGCTGTGAGAATGTTTACAACACCATGGCATTTTGGTTCTTTGATTACTGCTGCTTTGATCCATTGGTTAAAAAAGCAAACATTTCCTTTACAGTCCTGCTTTCACTGAGAACATACCTGCTTATCATCACCAAACCTGTCCTCGGTTTTCAAAATGATTACATTAGCTTTTCAGAGGTATGAGGAGTATGAAGGAAAGGGGGAAAAAACACCTGGCAACATGTAAATTATGTCCACCTCGGGGATTAAGAGCTATGACCTCTTGTTTTGCTATATATTTACAGCTGGCATTAAAATAGATGCTACATAAAGAAAACACACACACCAACACTAGTGTAAAACTGTTCTAAAATACACAAAAGTAACCCATCAAATTAAAACCCAAACTCTACACTACCCAATGACATCAGTATCAGCATCAGTGTTGGTTTGTCTGGGTGACCTGGGCAGCCACCCAAAGCAGCTTCTTGTCCAGGGCAGCCTGAGATTCCCTCCATTCCCTCCCTCCCTGGTAGTATCTAACATTCTGGCCAACTCTAGGGGGATTTACACAGTCAGTATCATCGCTCTAAATGCAAAACTCATTGAACCAATAAAGGGGAATATTTAGGCTTATCTCAAGAAGCCAAAAACATAAATTTAGTCTTACCTTCATGAATTTAAGGTCATAATCCATGTAAAATAAAATATTTACACGTCTTGCCCAAGTACACAACAACACTGAATGCCATGATAAAAATCTCTCTTTGGGATAGAAACGCATTGCGCTTTGCACTTTTAAGATGGCTCTAAATCAGATATTATTTATCAGTTATAATAGCAATAATTGTGTCAGGTTCCTGGGTTTTTGTTTTTTCTGTTAGGGTTTGTTTTCTTTTTCTTTCCGGGCACTAAATGGAGCCAAAGGCTGTGCTGGAGCGGCTTTAGGAAGCACAGCTGTTTCACATCTTCTCATCAGTGGAGAATTTAAAAGAACCAGACTGCCGACACATCAATGCCTGAGTGTTTTTCCTTTCATGGTATGCAGTGTCTTCCAGCGTAAGCCCATAGTTTTCCTAGAGTTCGTAATTTTCTAGTAATTCCTTGTTATCCTCCTCTCCAGGTGTTGTCTCTTTCGGAGAAATACTGGAGTTTCGGGTGGAGATCTGACCTAAGTGTTCCTCCTGTTCTCCTGAGACGCTGTGGATTATACCCACTGGTTGGTCGTGATCTGAGCCTCAGTCAGGCTCAGATCACGACAGTTATGGCATGTGTGAACTAAAGAAGGCTTAATGAGAAAAGTAAATCAAAAGTTGCTTTGAAAAGCCGGAATTTTAGCCCTCATTCTCACAGACTTCTTTATGTGAGTCTGTGACCTCTGTTCTGTCACAAATAGAAGCTCTTCTTGTCAGTGTGCTAATTCCAAACCCCAACTCCAGTGCAGAACGATGCAAGGCTCCCCACTGTTAACCATCAGATTTACAAATAAAGTATTTTTGAAACAATTAATGTAGCAAAATGTATCAATCTGGGGAAAAAATGAACAAACAAACGAACAAAAAAAATAATAAAAAAAAAAAACAGATGAGCCACAAAGGAAGTCAGATAAGGGGAGAGCAGATCTGGTCATCTTGAAAATAAGAGGTATAATCCCATGAGCCATGATAATAATTAAGGACAGAGGAACAATTTCTAGACTTGTTAACTTTGAATATTGGTAAAAGACAATGCAGTTGTTCTTCTGAACTCTCATCTCCAAAATCCAGCATATTCCCCTCTCACAATACCATTATAAGCCACTCCCATAAGGACATGTGATCATGCCCCTCACCAGGTTTGGGGAGAAACCAGCTACTTCAAGATTGTTTCATTTTCTCTTGCAGTAGCTCCCCAGCCAGTCATATTGGAGAAGCCACATGAATGAAAGGCCATAGAGGCAACAGGAATTAGAACATCCTCATTGCCAAAGTTAAGTGGGCCTGTTGGTAATCTCAAAACAGACACTGCAAAACAAACTTTCTGTAACATTTCTCTCTCTCATTAGTTTCCCTGCTGCAGGCCTGAAAAGATAAGCAGCTGAATACGGGAGATCTCTCTAACAGAGGTTAGTGGTGTGGCAACAATATGGAAAGCCTTAAAAGCTTAAAAATTGGAGTTTATGGTGATTTTTTTATCATTTTGTATGTTAACTACTGTGTAAAGCAAGTTAACAGCAAGGCAAGGTTGACATCATGGTGCCCAATTATGACATGTCTGACAATGTTTGTATCACAACAGCTTTTAACACCAATATGAAATTTTTTTTTATTATGTTTCCTCATATGGCCATTACATTTGATTCCCAAATTATGATCAGGGTCCTTTTTAAATTAGTTCTCTTTTGTCTGGTAGCAACTATCTCCATTGTTTCATAAGCCAAGGCTACAGAAACCTGGTGGGCCTTGTCTTTAGCTATTCTCTAAGAAACAAGCTCAGAAAGTTAAGAATCAATTATTAAGTTTATTAATATCTGACAAAACAAATTGTGTATTAAAATCTACTGTTACCAAATATTTTATTTTATTTTACTTACCCCCTTTAGTTTGCATTGTGAGTTGGCTTGAACACGTTCCAATTTCTATAAATTAGTTTAAAAGCTAGTTTGACCACATTCCAAATTCTTCAAGATAAACCTTGGTTCTCAAACATAAAATCCATTCTAAATTGTAATTTCTTTAATAATTTTATTGATTATGGTTTTAAAACACTTTTTTGTCCTATTTAATGAATATGGTAGCTTAGTTTTGTTTAGTTTTTCTACCTTTGCCAAGAGTTTTAACTAAAATGTGTTTGACTTGGAGTTCAATGATTTTCATTAGTATATTCTTATATTTTGAATTTGCAAGTTGTTGCAAAGTTATTTCATGTGTGCAGTGTTAACTGATCATGATTTAAGCATGATTTTTAATAGTTATCCTAACTCATAGACAGTTTCATATATTGTTCACCGAATAATATAGGACAATCTGAAAGTCATTTGATTAAATAACATATTCATTGCCCTGGGATGGGCATTGAATATAAAGTTATTGCATAATAGAGGTGATGTGAGGACTGCTGCACGGCAATGTTTTGCAGTGGATGATGAAGTGAACATTTATACATTCAGGTTATTGCAGATACTGTCTTCTTTTCTTTAATAAATGTGTTTGCTTTTAAGTTGAGTTGTACAGGATATGTCACATGTATTTCACTTTTGTTTGAACAATGTAATGATTTTACCTTACGTTTTTACCCTATGTAACCTTAACATGAATCGTAAATCACTCTTTATTCCCTGAAAAAATAAAAAAGTAAAGATTAGTTCTTATTTATTTATTTTTTTCACTATTATTGTCTATTGCTCTGTCAAATACACATTTAAAAGATCATGGTAAGTACCTATTGTAACAATATGTATTTGCACTATTTCAGTCACAGGTTTTCTTTCTGTTTCGAATTTTTTGGGAATCTGAGTGAAAAAGATTTTCAGATTTGAAAACACAGATGAATAAAATCGGGTGAATTGCAGATAAAAAATGACTACAATAAGGTACAAGGTAACATTTCTATATTATATATAATCATAAGGATGCCAAAAATGAGGTGGCAGGTACTTTGTAAATTGTATTCATGCTTAAAGCTGGCAGCTGGATTTTTATGAAAAAGTGCAAAATTGCTGCAGAAATAGAAAAATGCACTATATTTTTATAGTCCTTTTAAAAAAATCCTTTATTAGAGTCTCCATCAGGTTGTCAGACATTTATTTTGCCTTTGGAACTGAAGTATAAATAAGATGTAATCAAAGTCCAACTTTAGAAAACCTAAAGAACACTCAAACCTGCTTCCTGACACGTATGTGCATGTTTGTTTTGACTTGCTTAAGATCAGGGATGCACAACAACACACCCATCAAATCTAAGCTCTGTAGACCTGCCCTGTTGCTCCAACAACTAGTAAAAATAGAATACAAAGCCATAAAAATTTTACATATATATTTTAGAAATGTTAACTGTGTACTCTTCTTTATGTTAGATGTAAGATGGCCTGTGAATTCCTGTTTTCTGTTTTGGAAACTATGTGATTTGGGTCAAGATGACCTTTGAATTTCCGTTGTTTTCTGTCATTACCTTATTTGGAAAATATATGGGTCTGTGAGTTGCAGCAGCTGTAGACTTTGAGGGGATTCAGGAATAGCTGGATGCTGAGTAAGCTTTATGTTTATCAAAGAGAATCAACAGATGTACAAGTTATATCCTAACATGCCAGTAATTTTAGTTTGCACAGCAGAGAAAACATTACTAGGCAGAACTGCTTTAGAACAGTGGATATGCATGCAAAAAGTAAAATGTCACTCTGTACTATGCATTTGATATCAATTTTTTGTTATAATTGACTGGTATAAATTATGTTAATACTTAAAGATGTTTTCCTTTTTTGCATTACTTTCCCCCACAAATTTAAGAACCAGGTTAAAACAACTATAGGGTTTTCCATTTACAGACAGATTATCTTTTTGTCTTTTTTAAGAAAGAAAAAACAAAAAACCAAAAGAAAAAAGACCTTTATTTGCAATACGAAAAGATTACTTATTTGGACACTATCAATACGACTGATATATGTGTCGAAATTTTGTATTTAAACCAGCAAAACTAATTGCATAAAACTCTGCTACATGGAAGCAAAGTACTTCCAGTAATAACCCCTTGTTATGTGTGGATCATGCAACTGATGAGATGAATATAAAATCCAGGTTTTATATATCCAGAATTATTTTGAGGTAAATTCATGAAAATAGCCTGCAAGACATAAAAAAAATCCCTATTTATTGTTTGGTGTGGTGTTATGATCATTATGCAGAGCAAAGAATTTGCAAAAATTCTTAATTGTCAGAATGTGTTCGAAATACATGTAGCTTCCTGTTTAGTGGTAGAGTTTGCTCCCCCTTGCTGGTCCTTGATGTGGATAATTGTCCCAGAAATGTTCCCAGTCTGAAAGCTGTAGCATTCCGTTATTAGGAAAAGCTGTCCTAAATAATGTTGTTGTCTATTTTTGCTTAGCATGTTTCTCTGCCAAAAATATGTGTGAAAACAATAATAACAAGCCTTTTACGTGACCCTTTTAAAGGCTTTATACTCTTAGACTTGTGACAAACCCATTGGATAGTGCTTTGCTTTCTCTGCTTCCTCTCCTTGTTGGTATTATCACATCAAATTAAATGTTCTACCTTGTCAGTTTCTACTCTAACTGCACTAAATATGATTTGCATTCTCATTTCACAGATGAAAACTGTAGCTCATGAAAAGAATAGACTCAGATGTTAGGGTAGAGAGGTTGGTTCTTCTCGTCATTGCAGTAGTTTCTCCTCAGTCTGTAAGTCATTGTTTTTTGCCCAACAAGTGTATATCTGAATCTGATTATACACACAGGAGTGTTAAAAGGTATGATAAACATGTTTTTATAGTGCTTCTCAAAGCATTTACACCTTTTTTAAGTAATAATACAGTAATACACCAGCACATACAGTAAGTGCGAAGAGGAGGTGAAATGATATAGAGTTATGAACTCTTAGAGCCACATTTTGCTGAAAATGGAGCTGCCACCATTTTGTAGTATCTCTCTACCAACTTTATACACCTTCAGGCTTAATTTTTTTGAACATTCTACTTTGGAGAAAAGCTTAAGCCATGTCAGATATGTTGGAGTTCATTTGTGGTTTGCATTTTTATTGATTTTGTTAGAGCTTAATACATTTTCATATAGAAGCTATGGTTGTGTTTAGGGCTATTGTCCTCTTAAAATGTGAGCCATTCTGGAACCACAAATAGATTTTCTCACCTACAGTAGCTCCCCAACAACTGCAGTCTGTTTGTAATATATCCCAGAAGTGAAGCACATTGATGTTGTGTTTAGTGCAGTTTACCGTTTTTTTCAGACTCAGGTTTTTTGGGATTTTTTTTTGTAGTAACCTTCATCCATCTTGTAATTACTTTAACCTATGCATCTTTTTTTTGTCTGTGATAATAAAAACCATCCCCATAGCATAATGTTAAGACCACCACGCATTGCAGTGGAAGATTATCTTCCTGGGCTATGAAGTATTTTTTCTAACTTTACAATTATAAATACACAATAGTAAATTACAGATGTACAAATGTATGATTTTTATGTTACTTAATGTCCCACCTTGTGTGTCTACAACATAGAATTCCAATTCTCTGACGTTCATGACCCTAAATGTCAAAAGCTGGGGAAAAAAAGTGACTAAATGAACACAGTTTCGGGGAAGAAACTGTAAAAGCCAGTATATTCTCTTCCTCAGTCACTTATTTAAATCTTGCGTTCTGAGGCATTGTCAAGTTGTCATGATGGTGTCTAAATCCAAGGCAGTGAGAATACAGAGGCTCTGTCTTTGAACCATAACAGAATAGGAGGGTTAAACCACACAGTGAGGCAATAAAAGCAATCTATTACAGCAGAAGCAAACAGGGGCGTTTGTCTTTCAGCTAAAGCCTGTTTCTTTTCTGAAAAAAAGCACAAACAAAATAAAACCAACAGTCACTTTCACAGGTGGGCAGCTTTACAGAAAAAATAAAAATCAAAGTTTAAACATATTAGCAGTTGTTAATTAAAATAAATTGTAAAGACTATCTCAAACCACTTCCAAACATAATTTGTTATTTTGTACTAAAAAATATACTCATTAGAAGGCAAAATCATTACTTTTCAATTACCATTTACTAAAGTTACGTCTGATCTTCAACCTTCTTTCTGATTGCGAGTTGGCATTTTGTGGACTGTTTCACAAAAAATCCAAAAAACTTACCTCAGGGTAGTTAATAATATTAAGAATGACTTGATTGTTGACAGTTTCAGCAGTGTTGTCTGAAAATAAAATCACCATAGGTTCAAATTTTAACTTAGAATTTTATTCGTATTCTTTACACCTAACATGTATAGTCCTCCCTCAGGTACTTAGGCTTCCTCCAATAAGAAGTATGCAATGCAGACTCCTATCTTTACAAGTGCTTAAGATCAACTTGTATGCATGACTGTGATGAAGCACCTTAAAAAAAGCTGATGCTTGCACAGGGAAAACCAGCAAAGGATTGAACAAGCATCCCTCTGTTAGCAGTTTTGTTTTTTTAAACTGCTTAAGGGTAAATATTTTTCATGAGCTTCAAATTAAGAGTTTCTTAAGTGTTTTATCAGTTTGCTAAATCCAGTGCTATAATCTAAACATACTGGTCACATTTTTCATCAAAAGCAGTTAAATTCTCAGAGGATATAGCTTACCCTCTATAAAACAAGACACTGTAGCCAAATTAGTAATTAGCGATATTTTGTCCTAACTCATTACGCCACCTTCATAATGTAGAACCTTACAAGAACCCAACTTCCAGAGTCAAAGACACCTCAGTGGGAGTAGCTCATGGAAAGTGCTGCCATTGTGCAGAAGCTACACTTTTTGTGTTTTTTTTCTCATATTTTCTTACTTTTATTCTATACGAGATATAGCAGAATGCTTAGATCAGGCATGCCCAAAGTCGGTCCTCCTGCAGGTTTTTGAGGTTTCCCTGCTTCAGCGCAGCTTATTCTAATGACTGCTGTTCAAATGGCACAGAAAGTAATCATAATGAATAAAAAAAACTTTAAAAAAAGGAATGTAAACAGATTTGTACCAATAAAGGTTTTCAAGATGATTATCATTCTCGACATCTGCAAGATCCATATGTGCTGCATGCATGGGCAGATTCACATTTTGGCTTGAATCTATCACTAGGTTGAACTTGTAGTCAGAACTGAACTTTTCTTATCTTTTTCTTTCTAAGTTATGTTTCTCAGGGAAGTGAATAGATGAAGCCAAGTGCCTAAGAATTCCCATCTACATAAATATGTCAAGAAAATCAGTCCTCTATAAATATAACATATCACCCCGAAACTCACTTCTTTTGTCTCCATCCTAGTTTTAACTATTCCTACCACCTGAAGTCAATCCTTGCTAACCAGTGGGAAATCCATGACCTAGATTTATGCAGACAAAGGTTTCGTTTTTTTTTTCTCTATTCAGTGCTAATTTTAGAAAATATGTTGTTTTTTTTGGAAAATCCTGAGGTGAAACTTGATACCTTATTATCTTGCCCTGATTTTCTGATAACAGCAGTTAATTAGAAGGAAATACACCCCTCGAATGTGTTGTACAAAATAAAAATATTTGTCTATTTCTTTTTAGCTGAATCTTTGTTGCTTACCCGGAATCATCTTTTTTTTTGTTCCAATTCTTTAAACTGTGTCCTTTATTGAAAAACCAAGGGGAAAAGACAAAAACTGCAAAATCAGAGAGTTTCAAAAATCGTTGGTTAATCTTTTTTTTTTGTATCTGTAAGACTTCCTGCTATTGTTTATCTGACCCAAAGAAAGGCGAAATAGACAGCATACTGCTAAAGCCAGTCATAGTTATTGTAGGTCACACCCGATAGATCATAAAACATTACTTGGAGCTACAAAAAACTCAATCTTAGCCATTCTTGTGTTATTTCCATCGCTTAGATCAGAAATTTTCCTAAATCTCCTTAAAATGGTTTTTTGTTTGTTTTCTTTTCTTTGCTTTTTATCCCTATTTAATCTTTGTCTGCAATATTAGGGATGTAGTTTGTATTGACCTATCTGACTATACACTACGCTGTTAGATTATTGCAAAAATGTATTCCTCGCCATAGTTACTATTCTAAAAAGACACTAAAGACATTTTTGTCTTATGACCTTTTACAAATATATTTCGGATTCCTTTATGCCATCTCTCAAAAAGTGTAACCTCGTTCCTTTTGCAGAAATGGTGCAGTATATGCCCATACTAAAGTCCCCGCATTCAATGCAAGAGAAGGTTACACACACATCATTGCCCTTCATTTCATATTCATCTAGACCTTCTAAAAATACATTTGACCTGTTTGTTGTTCAAATATCAACGTAGATTTTTTATGATCAAGAGGGATGCATAAATTACCCGGTTGCAGTCCTTATACAAACTGGATGTTTAAACTTTTGTCACTTTCAAAAGTATTACAAGTTTATTACTAGATAATACTTCTAGGGGTCTGAGCACCAAACCTTTTTCCAAGGTTGACATGTTTCAGAAATTTACCCACAAGCAGAGTCAAGATGCCATTTCAAGAATTAATTTTTAAATTAATTTCATTTCAAACAGGAAAAAGATTAAGCTTTGAGTAGCTCAGTGACAGTAATATGAATCTTTGGGAGGACCTAAACATAGACTTAATGATGTAAGTCCCATAAGGAGTTGATTTGTAACAGAAAATGTGCTGGTTAAATTTGGGACTATAGCCTTCTGGAAAAGAACTACAAAAACATGCAATTGAAAAAATGTAGCAAGCTCTCCATTATAAAACTCGAAACATATGAAGTTGTGTACATTTGAACGTCACACAGTACAAATGAAGAAATAATGTATTTTTGTCAAATTCCATGAATTGAACAGTGTCTGCACAATCTGGAATGAAAAGAACTGTTTGAACCCGTATAACTCCTCAGTGTTACATAGTTAATTTAGCATAAGGACCTTCAAACATTTGTAACAAGAGGAAATATTCTGGCTTAGTTTTCCAACCTCAATCCTTACTGCCAACAGCATTGGACGGCACTATTTACCCATCAGAAGAGATGTTAAGTCATCTTTTAGGGTCAAATAACTTTTCAGTTTAAATATTATTTAATGCTTTACTTTTATAGCATAACACTTCTAAGTGGAAAATTGTTTTTTTTTTTTTTTGCTATGGAAGGTGAAATGAAACTTCGACAATGAAAGACCATTTTATCTTTTCTTCAAATGACTGAAAAATAATGGCATGTCAACTAAGTGAACTGCACAAAAGGAATTGAAAGAAACGAGAAAGGGGTATTAAAAGAACTGAAGAAGGCTAGGACAATTGTTGGTTGTATCTTTCTGGCTAATCTGTAGGGAAAGCAACACGGTGAGCGACTGCTAAGCTCCCTGAGAATGCAGCCTTCACCCACTAGGGAGCCAGAGTAATTACAGACAGCTTTTGTTCCCATTTGCCTTCAGTAATAAGCCTAAAAGCTTGCCGGCTCACGTGTTAGATAATAAAGATTTACTAAATGTGGTTAGAGTGAGTTAGTTTTTGCGATTTATGCTGACTTCTTCTGCTTTTGATTATGCCACTGTCTCTGTGGTTGTTGAAATAAGGAGCATGGTTTAATGCTAACTAAAAAAAATGTTCTCCATCTTTGGAGTGCAGATGGGATTGTAGACCTGTACTATGTACAGCAGCAGGAAGAATCACAAGCATCCATCTGAATGTGCCAGATACACCTGCAAGTCATAAAAAGAACATAGCCTGCTTTTTATGCAAACAATAGTGTTGTTACAGTATATTTGTGTTTGTGTGCACTTGGCTCTGAACCATTTGGGGCTTTAATTTTTTTAGAGAGCATTTTGCCTCTCTTCGCTTCTTCAAGATTAATGTTTTAAAATAAATAAAAAAAATTGATTTCACCTGTGTGTACAAATCACACCGTGGTGTACATTATTTCATCCTGCATAAAATGTATTGTAGTAAGAATAGCTATGAGTTAAATGACAACTTCAGAGTTCTAGCCCATAGAATAATGACACCATCTGTGTTCAAACCGGTGTCAGAGAAGCAAGTCGCTTAGCTGCCAGCAACAAATGTTTTTAGGACTCCTTTTATAGCATAAAGAAACAGCATCTGCAATTCAGCAACGCAGGGACATCTGCTGTGGATCTGTGACAAAATTTGGAGTTTCTGTAAGTTATTACTACCCATAAAGTTATTATGTATTCCCTGTTTCTGAACCAACAGTAAATTATAATACAGTATGGCATACATCTCCCATATACCTCCCTCATCTTTGCTTATTTTAGTATTGATTAACTTGTGGAGCTTATTTTATCTTTTCAAATGTAAGCTCATATTTACTTTGCTCTTCTTTGATTATTTTTTTTCTTATCTTAGTTTATCCCTGCTAAGTTTGTTCTATATTTGATTAATTTGTTTAATACTGATTTAGCTTTTCTTCATCCAGTATGTTTCATCTCAGTATTTCTTTATTTTGCAGCTTTATTTATTTCACTTATTTTCATTTAGCTTTATCTAGCTCAGTTTACTTTAACTTACAATGTATTTGTCTTATTGTACATTTCGTTGATCTTTTATGTTTACTTAGCATTTGTATTGCAGAGAAACACACATAAACGCACCTGAAAAATAGATACAGCTGTGGTCAAAAGTTTACATACACTTGTAAAAAACATAATGTCATGGCTGTCTTGAGTTTCCAATATGTTCTACAAGT
>JAUZNJ010034976.1:0-12463 GCA_034780135.1 Jordanella pulchra
TCTATCTATCTATCTATCTATCTATCTATCTATCTATCTATCTATCTATCTATCTATCTATCTATCTATCTAGATTTTTTTTTTTCAAAAAATAACATAAAATTTTGTTTTTACTGTAAATGTTGTATAGATTGTTTTGGCCCCTTATTACTCTATATATTAAGTTATTTAGTCAGTTTTCTTTCGTTGAAATGTTAATTACATATATTCGTTGTCTCCAATGGGTCTCCACATGTTGGACAAGTTGCTAATCAATCACTATGTTTTTATTTAGTGTTGCACTTAATTTAATTTTTTTTTCTGATTATTTACTTGTTTCTTTAAAAATGGAGTGGATTTAAATTGTTGAGCTATATATTCAAAGCGGTTGGATTTTTTTCAAAATCTTGAACCCTTATTGATCATTTTTTTTCCTGTATTTTATTTTCATTTTGTTTTCAGTGGAGCTCTAACAATTAACCAATATATGGTTTTGAAAGAATAATCAATAACAGGACATTTGAGAATGACTTTGAATTGAAAAAAGGGCATTTTAAAGCAGATATGAGTACATTTAAGCGATTATTATCTGAAGGATAAAAGAAAAGGATCTAACATCCCACATATTTGTCTAACATGTTTTCTTAAACAATACATGCTTTCCTAATTTCTTAATGTTTTTAGAACAAAAAAATCTGGTCATTTAAATATATGAACACAAACCATAAAAAATTACAATTTATTAGATTGTCAAACCTGAAAACTGAAGTGACTGAATTAGGGCAATTTAATTAAACTCCTAAAGCAAAGAGAAAATTCATAATTTTTTCCCATTCCGATTTAATTTCCAATGCTTTTATTGTGAAGGTTGCGCTCCATTTCCCTTTCTCCTTTATAACAAGTCCTGACATGCTCCCACACTGGGACGCTGCCTCTTCTCTCTGTCCTTTACCTTCTCTCCCTCTTACACCTACTTTTTTTTTCAAAAGCTTAGAGAAAACACTCCATTTTCATTCCCCCCACCCCTCTTGGAGCTCTGCGGTTTTCCAGCAGCCCCAATGAATTTAACCCTAAATTAACTGTAGATTTCCCCCTCCTCTTCTTCTTTGACAGAGCAAAGTTTTGGGTTCTTTCCTCATCACCGCCATCACACAAACCACCCACACCTCAGTCAAAACAAACCCCTCCTTTCTTCCACCAGCCTAATTTCCCCGCCTGTTTTTACACACATTTCAAGCAGCTGTAAAACCCTCACTAGTCTCTGGTTATGTGAGTTACCAGATCCACATTTCTAATTTGGTCTCATCTGTTTGAATGACATTGCTCCTGAGGTAGTTTGCTTCATTTAGATGCAGCTTTGCAAACCTGTGGTGTGTCGCCATGTTGTTTTTGGAGAGAGGAGGTCTTCTTCTTCAACCCTCCCATATATCAACAACATTATTGTTGATTGTTTTTTTTTTCAACTTTAAGTTTGGATAGATTTCTTTTAGTTTCTACTCCTTTAAAAACTTTCAAAAAGTAATATTTTCTCTCTGTAGAATTGTGGAGAACAAAATAGCTAATACATAGCTTTTAAACCCCTTTTCAGGTAGTTAGGAGCAGCACTCTGTGCGGAAATCTTTCCATCTTGGCATCGTTTTGATACGTATCCTACAGAACATCTAACAGGTACAGTCCCTGCTTGAAGCGTTCACTCTTTTAGTGATCAGCAGGTGAAATCTGTTTGACTTTATGCACCTGGCTGCTACTTTCGCCTCTTCAATTCTATTGGAACATCAAGGATGCACTTCGTTTTTTAACAAAGTCTTTCAAATCAGACTTCATCTTTGTCTGTTGGTGTCAGGTTTTGGCTGTTTCTTTTTCTCTTGGTGTAACCTTTTTTATTGTTATTTTTAAATATATATATATATTTACATATGTGATCATTCTGTACATTTAGGATTTTTCTGTTGGATTTCTTCCCATTTTGCTCATATTCTCCCTCTTATTCAGCTCCTGCCCTCATTCTCCTCATTGCTCAATACTTCTCTAATTGCCTTCTCCTCTTCATGCCAGTGCCACTGTTGCCTTCGGGACTTTCTTTACTCTTTTCCTCTACATATATGTACAGTTCGGATGTCGTTTTACTTTGCTGGAATCTCACGTCTACCTGCCTCATGGTTTGCTCTTTGTACATTACTTTCCTATGTTTCTGTTCCTGAGGTTTTCCACATTTATGAATTATATATTATGAAAAAGCTTTATCTTTGCCAAGACCGTACTTTGCATCAGTGTCCTTCTACCACAGGATGATAATCAGATAAAGACAGTGTGGATGGTGTGGCGACCTGGTATGTTTCATTCTGGTCTGATTGATCAAAAAATGAAATCCCTAAGGTTGTTTCTTGATCTGAATCAAGTCTCAGTTTTAGGTTTCCTATTCTCCCCGTTTGTCAGAACTAATCCACAAACCTCAGACATGACAACAGGTAATAGCTCAATTATAAGTACTGGCTTTGGTTTCTGTCAACCTTGTTTTACAATGTCTGACTTTGGCACCACCACCAAAAAAAAAAAAAAACATGGAGTAAAACATATAAAGCTGTTCTCCAACTACTTTCTTTTGTATTTTCACCACACTCCAAAGTATAAAACTACAAAAGCACCAGGCCTTATAGAGGTGCACCTGCTGGTTATCAGTGAGCAGTTTGTATAAATAGAGCCTATTTTTTTTACGGTGCTTTGTTATCACTCCCCGACAGTTATTTAAAAATGTCCCACCTGGATGATGGAGGTCCTCAAGCTATCTGTAAAGTTGAGTCCAACCTCCCTCTGGAGAAAGTTAATCTCATTAGCTCAGGCATGTCTAGAGTGGGTCTTCGAGGGCTGCTGTCCTGCAGGTTTCCCTGCTTTAGCACAGCTGATTTCCATTCATAGCTGATTAACAAGCCTTTTCTGATCTGTAATAATCAGAGTCGGCTTGGTGAAGCTGATAAAACTTTGAAAACCTATTAAGGACAGACTTTGGACATGTCTGGTATCCAGAAATCAGGATATAGGTTATGTAATAATATACAGTGATGAAAAACACAGTCAGTGATTAAACGCATCAGATCAGATATTAAACATATCATATATTTTTTTAACTTTCATGTTTATTATGTCTATTTTTTCTTCAGAAGTTGTATTCACTTTTATTTCTAGCACACCAGAGGTTGATCTTAAAGCTCAACGCCTCCAGCTTGTAGTAAATACAAAAGCTGCAGGTCACAGCAGCAGTCTAATTATTGCAGTTTTTGCCCTCTGCAGTCTGAGAACCCTGCATAAAATTAGCATCCTAAACAACCCCAGAAATCCTCCTCCGTCCTGACCTCTGACCCTCATCTCATTGTCCTGAAGAAGCGCCTCTCAGCTGCAGGGCCTGAGACACAGGCCTGCAGAGCTGCAGGTCGGAGGCTGTTCAATCAGCTGGAAATGGCAAGCCCCCCCAGCAGCTTGGCATACACCCCCCTGTTTGTTTGGGTGTCAGGGAGTGGATCCTCTCCCAGGTACATGCCGAGGCAAATATCCTCCACCAGCTTTCACTTCCGCAAGCTTCTCAGTGACATGTTAGCAGAAGATATGTTATACAGACCAGAGTTTTAGTCTAAAGCAGAAATGATACAATCGATATCACCGTTTGCTTGCTTTTGTTTTTTAAAGAGGTGCAGTTACTGTGTTATCTTAAACAGCATAGATCACTTGGATGATAATAATCTGTCAAAAAAAACAAACAACTTCAATAAACCAAGTGAGGTTTATTCATAAGGTAATCTCCATACAAAAGGCAGTCAGAAGTGCTTTTAAAGAAACAGAAAACAAAAGCTTTGTGTGCAAAAACACCTAAACTTTACATTAAAAGAAGCAAACATTCAGTCCAAATGGAATCTTCATTCTCTACATAAAGTCACTCAGTAAACCAGGAAATAATAAATTAGTCAGATTAATTCAAAATCTTCAGCTGAAACAAAAAAATCCTGTTAGACTTGTTATCCTGCCTCTGCTAGACAGATAAACTGTGTGTTTTAAAACTTAAAACTGAGTTCAAAGTGATACCAAGGCTTCTGTATGCTTTGTGGCACTTATAAAGGTCAATGCAACTGCCAAAGCAAACCGACCAAATAGGAAACTCTGCACACATACATGCACCACAACTTCCATTTAGAATATATGATGGATCAATTCAACCTGGGTTTCATGTGTAAAAACCAAAGTTCATCTGGAAGAATTTGGATTGAGGTTAGATTAAAGTTAGATTGAAGCTAATTTACAACAACAGAAATGTTTTTAAAAAAATCACACTGCGAAAATCTTAATTTTATTTTGGTAAAATTATGTTTGAAAGAGTAATTTGCTACATCAGAAATAAACAACTATTTAGAAAAATATTAGATAGATAGATAGATAGATAGATAGATAGATAGATAGATAGATAGATAGATAGATAGATAGATAGATAGATAGATTGATAGATAGATTTGAAACAAAACACATAAATAACAATAGCTGAGATATTCCTCCCCTTAAAAAAATACAAAAACAAAACAAAAACAAGAAAAGGAAATCTTGACCAAAATCTTTAACGATTACAGCAACTAAATTGGAAATTAATTCACAAACTTTTAAAGTACAGGAGATTTGAACCTTTTAAGATTCTAATCTTTGTCATTTTTAAGAAGTAATTTATTAGTTATACCTGTATTGTATTGTACCACAAAAAACAGCAGCAATATTTGATATTTGTTAGCACTTAGACACTTTATTCTGTTCCTCATTGAACAGATTCCTACAGTAGGTCTGTGTCGCCCAGCAGTCGGGACACCTGATGGTGCCGCTCCACGCCCGATGCCTCCTGGGTTAAAGTTACCTGCTCAAGTTTGGTTTTAAACTGCATGTGTCCGTATTGTTTATTGTCCTGCAAGGTGTGTGATTGGATTTAGAGAGTAATCATTGTAACTTGAGTGCGGTAATGCTGCAGAGAGGCAGTATGACGGCACCAGATAAGGTCTTTAATAACAAACACACACACACTGACCAACAGGTAATCCATACCTGTTGAGTTGTGATAAGGATGTAAATGAGATCATCTACTGTGGGTCTCCTTTCTGCAGTGGCACCCGTCTTTTCTCTCTGTTTTTCTCTGTGTCCTTAAATTTCACAATTGGACTTTATTTTCAACACCTTTGAGATCACTAAATGTGGGGTCTTTAGGGGGTGATTTCTTAAAAAGCAAAGCAATTGGGCTAATTTAAGTCAATCAGATGTTGATATTGTGGCTGCTTAAAACCACATTAAGGATGCTTTTCATGGATGGAAAATTCGGTTTATATTTTTCAACCACTTGTAATTTGATCCATAAATCAGTCAAATGATACATTGATATGAGATACAGACCTTTGTTACAAAGAAGAAAGAAACCATCACAGCTGGATATATATATATAAATGATCTTTTGTAAAGTCTTGAGGAGGAGAATTAAAAATATAAAGTTACCACCACCCAAGCTGCAATGCTTTTCCACTGAACGTATCCAACTGGTTGATTATTTCATGTATGCATAAATATATATTCGTCCTGTCACAGACTGGCGACTTGTCTACGTTGTATCTTGCCTTTCACAAACTGCTGATAGGCACCAGCTGCACTGTGACTGATGGAAAAAAGTATTATATATATTAACATATGTTTTATGCCTTTAAAAACTAAATCCTTTTACAGGAATAGTTGTCAATGCTTGTTGTAGATTTTTGTATTTCCTAATAGTTTTAAGTATAAGAAACATACATATACATACTGTATGTAGGTGACCAGCCGTAGCAACCAGCCTCTCCAAGGCTCCAACGTAGTTTGGATAGGGCACATGTAGCGACTATCCAATTCATTTCTTGTTTTTGTCGCTTCTGGGTGCGGGAAAATCCAGGTCACAACATGTTCAAAGGAGTAATGTCCAGACTGGGAGATCATTTTAGGGAAGTTTCCATTTATTAAACATGAAAGGGAAAATTTTTCCAAAGTCCTGGGTGGCCAATATGTGAATGATGGAGCAAAACCAGTATAAAACGGAGAACGTAGAGCAGTAAAAAAAGTGTGACCACCTCAAACCCAAACCTAATGACACCCATTCTCTCTGCACCTACTGTATATAGACTTTGCACCCAGTGGCAGAGCAAAATATAGGTCAGAGGGGTAATTTGCATGCAAACCCAATACCACCACCAAACCAAACAGAATTATCAATACTTAACAGGAGACGAAAGACAAAACTACAAATGGCTCCTATAGTACATAAAAAACAAACTTTAAAGTAGAAGCCTTTAACTCCAGTTCTTGAGCTCTACTTTTCCTGCAACTTTCAGGTTCATTCCCGCTTTCAACACAGCTAAATCAAGTGCTGTCAAGTTTGGCGGATGCCTAATGTAGCTGGTAACGAGTTACTTATTGGATTCAAGTCTGATGGAGTAGGGGTGCATCTATCAACTGCAGGGGAGTAGCTCTTGAGGACTGGAGTTGGAGGGCCCTGGTTAAAAGTAGAATCAATGGAGGACCACAGCCAGAGAAGTGAATACCTGTGGAGAGAGCTAAAGATTGGAATCACATCCACTAGGTTGTGAACTGGTCTGTGGGGTCTTCTCTGATTGCAGGGTGTGACTAGTAGGCCGATCAGGAGGAGCATAGAGAATAGTGGGTTCCCTAAGCTGACCTGCTGAAGTGTTGGACAAATGTAGTCAGCGAGAATCAGACAGAAAAAACAATGCAAGAAAAAACATAAAAGACACACGATCCTTTCATACAAACCATTTAAATATCTCACAACAATTCATCTTGCTTATCAGATAAGGCCTACCCTGCTCGTTAGGGTGGAAGGTGTTAGAGGACCATGATCGCTCGGTCAGAAACTTGAAAATGAATCATTTCCTGTTCTTCCTCCAGGATAATCTCAAAGACACAGCCAAGTGGCATTTCTGTTACAATTTCAGTTGAGGTGCAAGCCGCAGTAGGGACACTAACGGCAGCTTTAAGGCATATTGCATCACTTCCTGTTTTACACCTTTGCTCTCTGTGATCCATTTGTTAAAAATGTAAGACAAGTTCTCTCCATTTGGCAAAAAATATAAAAATAAATTAGTTAGAATCTTTCTAACTTTTTGGGCGATACACTATGCACCTGCAATTAAATATGGATTTGATTTAAGGCTTTGACATTTTCAACAGACTAGCCAATGACTAAAAACGGTGCTGTGAAACTATTATTGTTTTTCTTTTTCTGCATTAAAAACCATTAAACAACAGAGTTCCACACATTAGTTCCTGGTGTAAAGTCTCTTTCTTCAGTTGTACATTTCAAGTATGTCTTTTTGTGCCTTTTAAACTCTAACCTTGAACTCAGGCTGGCTTAAGTTGGGTCTCTATCAATGTTTTTGGATTAGTCGGCTCTGTGAGACACGATGAGTCTGCCGGCCCTGAGGAATCCCTGCCGTGTGTGTTTAGCTGCTGTTTGTCTTGCAGTAACCAAAGCAGATCGCCTCAGTGTTTGTCACCTCAGCTGAAAGCTGAGCCGCTGTTTGGGTTGCAACAATGACCTCATGTTGTCCCTCTCACCACCTCCCCTCTGCATCATGTCCCTCCCATCTCGCACCCATGACGGGCTTCGATGCAGCTGTGGTCTTTAAGATAGAAAAACTGAGCACCACAGCAAATTCTGAACACTGGAAACAACATCTCATAGATCCAATCCAGCTCATAAGACAAATATTTGACTGTTAGCAATAAATGCTTCCGTTGTATAAAGATCAGCAGCAACATTTTTGCATTTGCACAACACTTCATCAAAGGCAGTTAAGCATTTAAACATTTGTATGAAAAAACATGTTCAGATAAAATGTCACAAATTGCTGCATTTAAAAAGATATGGAAGTTGCATAGATTTTTTTAATCTTCATGACGTGTTGGTCCAAGCTTGTTGATTGGTTGCTACACCTGAAGCTACTCTATGGAGTTACTCCAGGAATACAAGATGTTTATTTTACTGTGTTCAAGTTCTCAGCATAGAGTCTCAGTTTGTAGGTTTCACGGTAAAGATGATAACGACTTTTAAGACCTTAAAATCCAGGAGAATAGGATGTTTGGTTGTGAAACCTCAAAATGTCGTCACATATTGAGGATCTGTTGCCATCTTTAAATCACAAAGAAGACGTTTGCAGCCAAATGGGAAGCAGTGTCAGAATCAGTTTGAATGAAGCATAAAACTCCCCCAGAATCAGTGGTTTGTCTCTACCTCAAGCAAAGTAGCTCAACTATCTTTCCTTTGGCTCTAGAATCTAAGCTGTAGTAGATGATGGATAAAATGACCAGGATCTTGTTCTTTAGGAATGAAGCTTCTTTGGGAAACCCTTAGTTTCCTGTTCTATCTACTGACCGACTCTCAGTGTTTATCCTGACATCTGAGCAGGAGAAGTTCAGTCCTCTAAAGGTGATCAGTCTATGCTATAGAAACAAAGGGATGAGTCTTGTCATCTGTGGGATCTCAGAGTAGAGCTGCACATCCAAGCAATCCATTGAAGAGATGTGAGTTGGTCAGCAGGATATTGTACCAGGAAGAACCAAAACACACTGGAGGAGTTTTATATATTATCCCTTTAGAATCACCTTTGAGGATCAGGAGAACGCCGACTGCAGAAGGATGTCTGGGTTCCCACCTGGGAGCTGTAAGGTGTATTAAATGTGAAGGAATCAGACTGAGAGTTTAAACCATCAACTGGCTTTTTAACAAACATTTCACTTGACATCACCGCGGAACTAATTCAACATTATCTGCACTTGTTTAGGCTCTCTATAAATATCTGTTCAAACCAGAGTAAATATTGTTTTATCTCTCTTATTTTAACATAATGAGGTGTAATACTGGCTTAGAATATCACTCTGATTGCAGTCCACTGTTGTTTTTTTTGTTATAGATTACAGAATGAGAACAAAGGAGACAATAGAGAGACGGTGAAAACAAATCACCTCTGTGGGAATAAACTGATGGACAGTTTATGTGAGGAGAGAGAAAAGGCATCAGTCCTCTGAAGAGCAGCACTGTTACCTCATCCATGTCACCCCTAACAGAGATGGACAGATGGACCTGGTGTGTTTGTCCATGGATGTGTGTCTGAGCCAACCAACCAAATCCCTGTTATGATAGGTCAGGTCAACACAGTGTGGAGGAATGTGCATCTGTAGAGCATCATGTCCGTTTAAACAGTGATTCATTTCTAGGGCTGGATTTTAACATGAAATAATATTGCAGGTAAGGTTTGGATTATGTCAGGTCCAAACAGCTTCGGTCATAACTCCTTCCTGTTCATAAACACTTTGACAGACTTAGTTTGATCCTGTTATCAAGAGGCCAACAATTGTATTTCCTCTGCAATATTCCCAAAACAAGTAGATCTAGTTTAAAGGACTCGTGTTTCTTCGAAAGACTGTTACTAATATTGGGGTCATTTTTTTTTTTCATTTCATTTTTTAAGTGGAGGATCATAAAAAAAAAGCCAAAAACAACAACAAACCTCTTAAGCACGGTTTATATTGAACAGCCTGATAGCAGGACTTGGAGTTGAGAGTTTTGGAGTAATATAACATAATCCTAAAGGGAATAGTAGAAATTCTCCTAATAGATGCATTCAGGGTCTCTGCTGATTTTCTTTCCTTGTCCTGTTTCTTCTTCAGACTCAAGTCCTTCTTCTGAAGCCTCCCAAATATTCACACTACTATTCAGGCCTTTTTTTGTCATTAACTAACAGCTCATTAAACCGATAGGCATGGTGCAAGGTTAAAAGACTTCCAATAACAGATTGATCGATAACAACTGAAACTATTTTGTCTCAACTTCTTTAGAGTCGAGCCTCTGTGATAAATAGATTCTCTGATGGACCCTGCAGACAGTCAGCTCTGTGATTTTATCTAACTTTAACTGATAGTCTAACAAAGAACTAGGGGACATTTAGGAGACAAAATCCAAACTTTCTTAATTTTGAAAGCTGTTTGCTCCAGTTAATCCCTAACTGTCTAAAATCAAGACTGGTTTGGATTTTGAACGCTGGATTTTGGATTAGAAATAATAGTTTGATAACTGAACTTCTAATTTTGCTTCTGGTCGGTTAGCATTTAGGATCATTACACAACCTAACATGTAAGAGGTTTTGAAAGTCCTATACGGTCGTAAGGGGCTCAAGACCAGTTAATCCTGGGTAGTCATCAGGGTTGTAGCATAGAAGAGATTTTTGTAGACGATCTACACTGGAGTGAATAATACTCAGATCAACAGGAAAACCCAAGACATCCAGTGACAGTCTAAGAAAAGAAAACTGTGAATTTGTATTGGGAAGAATGTTAAGATTATCAATTCAAACAACTTCTCTGAAGGACAGATTAGTCAGATGATTTTGGAAGAATAGTCTCTGACGACCTCATGTGCCTGGAAACTGGTTTGGATTCAGAAGCAACACAGGAACCAGCGAAGCTTGAGCCTTCTGTGAACTGGAAACCAAACGAAACTCTTGAAGGAATCCAGATAAAGCTTAGCAAACATAAAAAACACCGTAACATAAGTTCTATAAAGCATGGTGGTGGCAGTGTCATGATACTGGGTGCTTCACTGCCAGTGGGACTGTTACATTGTAAGGTGGAGAAATGAGGAAACATTCACTTCAAGTTGTTCAATTTGAATTTAAAACAACAGCTAAATGGCTGAAACTTGATTGTACTAAAAAGGAAAAGAGGTTTCCACACTCATCAGAGCTGGTTTAAATATATTCTTTTCCCAAAGTCTGGACCTCAACCTGAGATCTGTGAACCATCCTTGAAAACTTTGTCTGTGCCAGAAAACCTCCCATTTCAATGGACTTTGCTAATTCTCCCAGAAACCTGGACAAATCCTCAACATAATGATGTCAACATTGATAATAGTAATAATTATAAGTGGGAACATATTTGTATATTTATGGCAGTATTTTTAATCTGCGTGGATCGAAGAAAAACTAACATTGTTAACCAAGCCGCCATTTTAAAAAATCTTTGTGACTATATGTTGTTAAATTATTTCACGGAAAAATTGTCCGTCATTATATAATTAAAAGCAAAAAAATAGTATGACTTTTATGCCATTGTTGAATGCTTTAATTAAAAGGGGACGATTTGAAACACTACATGTGATCAACAACCAAGTAATACATATTAAAATATGGTTTAACAATAATGATATTTAACTCCAAAGACTTCTGTGGAAAAAGATTAAATAAAAATCATGTTTTTTGTTCTTCTGGTCATGGGTGCTTCTAGACAGGAGCCAACAGTGTCCCTGTAGAACTGGTCCTAGCCCCAGTACAAAAGCTAATGCAAAATGAATTTATGATAAATAAATGATACATACAGGAGAAAATGCTGCTCAAAAATTACCTTCAACCAATTAAAATATTGTTTTTTACAGTTTTATCTAATGGATGATTTAACAACATTAAGTTGTTGTACTTTTAGCTTCAGTCAATCAGTCACTGCGATCTAATATTTATAATATGCTAGATCTAAGGTTTCCATATATTTGGTGCCTCTATGACAAAAAAACACTGGCCCCATCAAGGCCCCCCCTGGTAAATTTATTTGTTTCTTATTTTGTCTCTCACAGGAAACAAAAGTAGGAACCTTTGAATGCCTATTAAACAGCTAGAAAAAATAAAAGTCATGTGAAAAGGTCAATGGTTTTCTCATGTTGGAAAGTTTCAGATTTCTCAGAGGAAAGTTGTTGACTTCCCCTGCATAAGTGAAGGCATCATCCGTAACATCTGCCCGGTGACACGCTGTGCAGCCACTGATATTCGTACCTTAAGCCCCCGAGTGCCGCTTGTTTATATCAACAAGAGAAACCACCATCACTTTCCTTGCTGCGTAATCAGGGACACTCGAGGGTTCTCATGTCTTCCCCAGGGAGGCTGTTGTTTGGCTCCGACAACAATGAGCTCATCGGGTCCACCCCCCCGCAGCCCCTGTATCTAGGCCTAAACTGAAAGGGGATCCACGTCTCTCCACCGGGGCACTATTTCAAACCAGCAAGTGGAGCTTCGAGTTAATTAAACCGTGATTAATCTAACATGCATGTTCTCTCTCTGACCTGCCTCACAGGATGACATAAGCCTTCTAATGAAAAAAAAAAAAGACCAAGCTGGATTAGAGCCTTAATTGTTTATCAAACAGAAGAACAAGTTAAGTCTAAACAGTCTAAAACATTTTAATCATTCAAATAACAAATGTGAAGAAGAAATCTTAGTATCTAAGAACCCTTAAAAGTCAAATATGTGTTCCTTCCTGTTATGACATGATGAATCTAATCAAATTGGATACCATAAAGCCAGAAGACTGTTGGGATCCGGAGCCTGCCGCTCCATCTTCCATCCAGCAGAGTGCGCCGTGGGTCTCCTGGGCTGGAGCC
>JAUZNJ010034977.1:0-12463 GCA_034780135.1 Jordanella pulchra
ATATTTCTGATATTTTTTATTCTCTGTACATACTTAACATCTTTTACATTTTCGACTCTCTTTTCCCACTGTACTGTGCAACGCTGCAATTTCCCCACTGTGGGACAAATAAAGGATTATCTTATCTTATCTTAGAAACAGGTATAAAATATTTCTAAACAAAATATGAAAGATAACACTGAACTTACATTTCTTTACCTAACTTAGATCTTCATATATTTGATATGTTCAAATAAATGTATTGCGATTTTTTTATTTTTATTTTATCTCCAAATCAAATACCCCAAATACAGAATAGAAACCAAGAGCTTCAGATTTTACTTTTAAGGTACTTGAACCATTTTGTTTTTTAGTAGCTTAAAATAACTAGATGCCTCTGTTTGTTTTCTGGAAATTATACATTATATGTCTTAGCACTGGAACCCAACCCTCTGGAAAACTGCAGGATAAATAAAAGTGAATAGGTAGGTAACAGCTTAACAATAATATATAGTAAGAAGAAAAACTGAACTGATTAATACACATTAAATTGGGTTTATTTTATATTTTAATAGACTTTGCCTGTGAAAATTCTCTGTAATCCTGGTCATGCTTTTTTTTTTTTCTGCAAATGTTTTGACACCTATCCAGGAGTGTTTGTCAGTTCATGGAGGTCCATCCTCATAAACACATTCCGAGTTAAATACAAATCAGTGACCCTCATCATTCTACTTGCTTGTGGGTGGCTTAATATTTGGTTTGACTTGTATATTTAACCATCTGAATTATGATTCAAAAATTCTTATAAGTACAGCTTGTACAGCTTCCTCCATGATGGAGCCAGGTTAAAACAATCAGTTGAACCAGCTGATTTGATAAAAGACGTGAATAAATCCCTATTTATTTTCCTTCCTCCACCTTCAGGTTTGCAGACATAATCAACATCTTCAAGATAACATATTAAATCTGTGTCCTTCAACGCAGGCTCTCCTTCCTTCTCACTCCAGTATCATATATCAGATAACTTTCAAAGTATTACAAAACTCAGCTAGTGCACATAGTAATTCAATTTTTTTCATGCGATCAAGTATAAGAGATAGCTAGATTGCTAGACTCCTTCATATGCAACCAACGAATGCAGCCTTCATTTCGTCCGTTTTGAAGGATGGGTCTCATGTATCCTACGTAGCATTCGTTTTCCCATGGTTCATTGCGAGTTAAAGAAAGACGGCTGCTTCGTCCTCAGAGAAAAGGGAAAATGGCGACGAACAGTTGTCAATATTGGAAAGGCAGTTTAATATAATAAAATTAAGTGAATAATTCCATCTGAAAATAATGAAAATATTTTTTTTCAAAGGCTATCGAATCAGATATGTGGCGGTAATGTTTGTTTTATTGAAAGGGTTTATTCTTTGACTGCGCAAATGGGTTTGGCTGATGTTTAAGCTCAGATTCCAATATCTGTGCAGTGTGTGAACAACAGATCTGATATATGTCATCAAAGTTCTGCTGTTGAAGCTCCTCAACAATGAAAGTAGCCAACAGAACATTAATAAGTAGTTCAGCATCCCTTCTTTGCCTGATTTGTGTATCAACTATCACGGTTGCTAGGCGAAAGAGCGTACCTCGAGTGAGAGGCTGTGAAAGCTAGAAAAGGCTGGACCTGTTAGAATCAAGAGTCATAAGTCTTCCGGTGTCCTTATTTTTATGGCCCTCGAAGGACCTAGTCCAGGTAGACCAGTTCCTTAGAAGACGTAGCCCATGAAAATCGAAAACACCCATTGTGACCTCCACTTTCACACTGGATCCAGATCATTGCCAAAAAAATTCCTATATCCGCATCCTGTATCCGGATCACCACCAAAAGTTAATGGATTGGTCCTTAGCCCACGACGCACGGTAAATTTTTCAAGCAAATCCATTGATAGCATTTTCTGTAAATTTGCTAACAGACAAACAAAAAAAACCAAACAAATGAACCAACGCTACCGAAAACATAACCTCTTTGGCGGAGGTAAGTTCATCTCAATATATCTGTTCATGTAAAAAAAAGCTATTTGGACTAATTTGTCACTAGAAAAAAAATTCTAACACATGCTTTTAAAAAGGGCTTTAGAGAGCAATCAAAGCTTAAACTGATTTCTTTTGCTTTTCAGTGCAAAAAAATATATTGAACCAGGGAAATATCGAAAGTAGTATTGTTAAATAAAGTCCAAAGTCATTTTAGTAACAATGACACCCGCTTTTTTAGATATACTTGTGTTCACTTGTGTTTTATGTGTATTTTGCAGGACACATACGCACAATTAATAATCACATGGCTTGTTGTCAAAACCTTAAAATATAATTTATGTAAGGCTCTTTCTAAATGTGTTTCTAAGCCACATTGTAAGCATAATAAATTTCACTCCTCTTTTACTGTTACAAAGCAACGAGGCCTAAAGGTTTGAACTTTTCAATCATTTTTGTTTCTGTTTAACAGGACTGCTAGACTATGATCACATCATGTTCCTTCATAGTAAACTGCTTCTACAGATAGTCCTGCTGACTGTTCATGGTCAAGGTAAGAAAAAACTTCCATTGCACTAAAAAAACAGAAAACAAACTAATGTACAATTTTTAAAAATTATACTTGTTGCATTAAAGCTAAGTAACAGCAGTTTGGAACACATGCATATTAAGGGTATCAAAATATAACAGTTCAGAATAGTATGGTCATGACCAGAAAAAACAAGATCCTGGATTGGGCTGTCTGGACATTCCCTGCTAAAGAGCTGCCCCCACAACCCGATTCCAGGTACCATGAGGTACCAAGACCATGAGTATGATAATAGAATATGTTTAGCATAGCTCATGCTACCAGTTACCAGCTTCATATTTCTCACTCCTATAACTTCTTAGGGAGGATTTTAAGAGGTTTATAAAAATTTTGTATACTATTAGAATATCACTTTAGTTTAAGCTTATTCTAAAATGTAGCATAAATGTCTTTTTATGTATTAATTTTAGGTTAATTATAGTCAGTCCATGCGGCAGGATTTGTATGTTGTTTTAATAAATCTGTTCATATTAAAGATCGTGTTTCATCTCTAATACTCCCCCTAGTTCAAAAAGGAAAAAATAATCGGAGGAGATGAGGCTGTGCCACACAACTGGCTGTACATGGCCTTAATAAAGAGAAACTGTTGCCAACTGCCAAGCCATGTTCGTTTAAAAATGTCATCTTGATTTGTAACAATATTTTGCATTTATTTAGCAAAATATAAAATACAAAAATAACTGTGTTGTACTTTGTATTATTATGCTTGTTATAATGTTATAACAAAAGTTATACTGTTTTGCATGGAGTTGATAATACAATTGGCTAATAATTCATTCTGCACTCACTTTCTTCTTTGATCAGGACATGTAGACTTCGAGCAAGGCATGGCTAACATTTCCTGTGTTTTGTCTTCAGTATAATACTTCCAGACTTTCTTGAGTTCAATGCTGAAGCTGTCAGTAGTCACTGCTGCCACTCTCTGGTTTAGAGGGGAAACTGTTGTTTTGTTTTATTATTGTTCTGTCAAATAATATTAAAGAATCCTTTCAATGATTCCTGCATCCAAAGTATGCTGTAAATCATCATCAAACTTTTATGGATTGCTGCTAGGACTGGGGTCCACCTTTGGCAAAAATTGTATTAAAATCTGTTAATTGGTTTTCAAGTTATCCTGTACACAGATGGACAGAGAGACAAACAACACCCCACAAACAGACAGGCCCTAATCCACACACAGACAAACTTGCCTAAAAACATATCCTCCTTGCAGAGGTAATAACTGACTAAAAATTGGATCACCTTCACAATAAAAATACCTCTTACTTTGCTAATCCAGTTGTGTTCAATTTTACACAACTTCAAATTATCACATTTATCCACAATGACAATACTTCCAGGACAGTCACAAGAGTTCCCTTAAATAGAATAAATAAAAAAGTTATTTATTTATGTTTTGAAAACATATACATGCTGAATATATTCTTTTGAATGAATTGGAGCATTAAGTTAAGGGCATATTAGGTATGTACATATGTACATATTTGTACATATTCTGCCATATGCTTGAATTTATTTAAAATGCATTTAACATGCTTAATTGTCTTTAGTTTTTTTGCTTATTTAGAGGTTTTTGGTGATTACCAATTGGTTTTCCCAGCTTATTTTTCTCCCCCATAACACATATACTTTGTAAAATATGGGTATTTACCTAGGAACATACTCAATGTGAAGAAGGGCAAGATTATTTGAAGCATATTATTTAATTCAGAAAATTAGATACTAGCTATAGATATGCTGGGGTCGTTTTAAAGTTGGCTACAGACTTTCACTTGTATGGATAATACATTTGGAAAATGTTTAGATCATTCACAGAAAATAAATGTTTCAAAAATAACAGTAATATTTAAAATAAACATAATTATTACGCAATACATTATAGCAGGGGGTGTTTTCCCAGTGAAATGACAACACTGCCATCTTGTGAAAATTGAGTGGAAGGGCAATAGAAAGTCCACAATAAACCCATGGGTTAAATTTTTAACATAATGTCATTTTCTCACCTCTTATAAACTTGAATGCTGGCTCAGGGCTCATCAGATTAGTTTTTTTTTTTGCTAAAGGAATTCACTGAGGAGCTACTTCTGCCATTAATCTTACATTTTCTCTTGCAAAGTACTCCTTTTTCAGTCTTTCTTTTTTGTGTGGTTGCTCTGTTTACTAAACCCCCAGTCAGTCTACGATGAAAGAAACTCCCCACCATCACTACATTCTTATCCAGAAGGAGTGAACACTTTAAGTAAATTTATAGAAAATGTTTTAAAAATCTGTGTGTAACAGAACTGACTCTGACACATAAATGTTTTTCACTAGCTATTACTAATATCCAATTATAATCCACAATTAGTGGCAATATTTATGAAATAAGAGTAGTGAAATATTGGTTTATGTGCTCATCCTGATCAGTGTTTTTACCAGCTTTTAGAATTGTATGGCATCAGGTTTCGCTTGGCTTTAAATGTGATGTGACACAGAGGCCAATTTCCTTTAATCATAAAGGAGAACATTCCATCTATCTTCTCCCAGCATGTTGGGGCTGGTGTCTTTCTCCAGCAGTCTATTGGTAAAAGGCATGGTACACCTTAGTGAGGTTGCCAGTCTGTAGCAAGACCACACAGAGACATACAATCATGCGCACACAATTCTACCCTGGGGATCAGGCATTTGTTCGAGCCGTCGGTCCCCAAACTGCTGTTTTTCTTGCAACTGTATGAAATAAACACACTCATATATAGGACAATTTAGATAAGCTAATTAACCTAACAGTTATGTTTTTGGACTCTGTGAGGAATCTGGAGTATCAGAGAGAACCCATGCATGCACAGTGAAAACATGTAAACTCCATGCAGCAAGACCCTAGGCCAGGATTTGAACATAAGGCCTTTTTATTGCAAGAAAACAGTGCTAAAAACTGTGTCACCATACAGGCTAGAGATTAGATAATGTGACGTTACTCTTAACTACCAAACTGAGAGAGCGTTACATATCAAAGTTTAATGAAAATTAAAAAAAAATAACCACCAAACATTTAAAATTATGTGGAGAGTATAAATCCTCTTTCCATTGCTTACCATCACATGTCTTCACTTGTCTGTTGAATTGTGGCATGAGCCACATGGCTTCTGTAACAATACTGTGATGTGGTATGTTTACATTTCCTATTTCTATGTCATAAATTGCTAATTTGCTGGAACAGCTTTGCAAGTAAAGCAACTATAACCTAATCTGTAAGGGTACTAATATGCTTGTTTCTCCATTTCACTCCAAAGCCTCTCTGATCTTAGGTCTTGGACACCCAGGTGAAGAGAGGGATGGAGTTGATCATTCATCACCATCTGATGCTGAGTTTTGTGTCCTGGAGGAGGGGGAAGCTGGGCAGGCTTGGCCAATCCAGGTGCATAGTGTATATTTGCTGGAAATGTCTGTCAGAGTCCTCGGACAGAAACGTGTTTAACTCCCACTTCTCTCAGATTCCAGGGGAGGCTGAGAACATTCAGTCTGAGTGATCCATGTTCTTGTTAATGCATGCGCCCACAGCTTTGGCCACATGGTCTGCAGAGCCTGTCATGACAGCAGTCCTCAAATCCAGTGGTGGTGTTCAGCACTAAGGGATGTTGTAAAGCTTAAGAAGGAATCCTATCGAACCTGGTTGGCTTGTGGGACTCCTGAGGTAGCAAGCAGTTATTGTGAGGCACAGCAAACTGCTGCCCTGGCAGTTGCAGAGGCATAGAACCAGTGCCTGGAAAGAGAATGGGTGCTCAGAGGCAGACTTGTTCATCACCCAAGCAGATGTCATGAGGTAGTCACAAAACTCCACAGTAGCAGGTATTCAGAGGCTGTGAGACCTGGCCTGACTGCCTCAGGTCTCTGGATGTTGTTGGGCTGACATGGTTTTTACCAGGTTGGTAGAGAGGAAAATCTGGTTGACTGTCAAACCTCGACTTCAACAGAAGCAGTGTGATTTCATCACCACGATACAACACTGGACAACCTCTACATCCTCTGCAGGGTGCTTAAGGGTTCATGGGAATTTTCACAACTGGTCCA
Organism: Jordanella pulchra; assembly: GCA_034780135.1. NCBI lineage: Eukaryota > Metazoa > Chordata > Actinopteri > Cyprinodontiformes > Cyprinodontidae > Jordanella > Jordanella pulchra. Next base: position 6,626 of record JAUZNJ010034977.1, read on the forward strand.
CATTTTTTTTGTGGAGCTGGAGAAGGGATTTTATTGTCTCACTTGTTGTGTGGGTATGGAGTCCATTAGGATGTCGGGGCAACCGATTTATAGTCGCTGAGGACTCTTGGTTGAGTGTTCTTTGGTACTGCAACAAGACAGGACGTTTTTCACATCACTCGAACTGTCTTCTGGGTCATACTAAAGTTGAAGGGGTGCTGTAGGATCCCACAGAGCTGTTCTGTACCTACCTTCAGGACTCTGAAGCTGACATCATCAGGACCAGGTTACTTATTACGATTCAGCCTCTCCAGTTGCCTCTTCACTTGACGTCTAGAGACAGAGAGGTAAAAGGCGGAGGAGCAGCACCGTCTTCTGATTTAGCAGACAACAAACTAATTGAAGAGCCAATGGCAGAGGAGGATGTCCATGTGGCTGTGGGATAGAGAGAGGGATGCTGAGCTTTTTCCTGAATTGAACCTGCTGAAGAATGTTCATTTCCTCAGTTCATTTTCTCGGACCAGACTTCCATTTGTCTGATCATTCTTCTGCTTAAAGCCTGTGATCTTCTTCATCCAAGACTGCATGGAGCTATTTTCCAGCTTCCTCCTGTATGTCTGCTTGCTTTACCCTATCTTGACATTAAATTGCTTCTGTATACTCATAAATTCCCACCCTCCCTTCTTTAAGGCTTATTTTTTTCTCGTTAAGGAGTTTCCTATGATCACTTGTGACCCATAAAATATTATTTGGGAAGCATTTCACTGTTCAGCTTGGGATGGTGTTATCTACAAAAAAGTCTTTGTCGTTAGTCACACACTCAGTCATTACAGTGGTGCCCACTCCATGTGGCTGACAAAGTGCATCCCAATCTGTAGCTTCAAAACAACTTTGCAGGGCTTCTTCAGCTCCCTTTGACCATTTTCTAACAGTTCTTTTTTATTTCTCTTACAAAGTGGCTTATACTCTGAGGAGAGAGAAACAAGATTTTGATCTGATTTCCCAAGAGTTGGTCTTGTTTCAGAGATGCAAGACATAAAACAAGTTTCAAGTCTTGTTTTCTGTGGTACAGCAGCAGACAAACTGCTGGAAAGTTGGCAGTGTAGCAGAGAGTGAGATGTGATTAAAATGACCAGTTATTGCCACAAACACATTTGGCTGTTTTGTCTGTAGTTTAGCAACAATAGAACTGAACTGAGCAGAAAAGAACTAAGTACCACATAAATTTATTTCTGTGAAGTATATAAACAAGTATGTAAATTTGTCTTAGCATAAATAGCTTAATGATAGTTTCTTATGACAGAATTATTTTTTCAAAGTTTCTCAATACATACAGATGATTGCTTTAATGTCTTTATTTCAGCTTTTATTTCTTTTAAACTTTAGAGGTAAAATTATACACCAGGGTCTGTGAAAAAGAGATTCATCAGTCTCTCATTCAGTAATACAATAATCACATCTAAACTGTGAAGTTTTTCACAGCAGTAGCTGATGTCACTCTCAATGCAACACCAAAACCACAGGATGTTCATCAAAAATTAGTGTGATCTTTGTATGACTGTTTCGCAAGCTCATTATTTTTTGTTTTTGGAAATTTTCCATTGATAACCAAATACACCTAAATGCACAGAATAAGCCACCATGAAAATTATAGGTTATTGCTTTTGTTAAACCGGCCTGACACAAGAAGTGCAGTGTGCCAAGATAACATTATATGTTAGTATGTTAAAGTCGTATACTTTTGTTTTTTTAAACAAAAGTACATGATACAGTTATTGCATAATTTTATATTTATAAAAACAAAAAAAATAATTCTAAAATGGAAAATAAATTAATAAAATGCATCGGTTTACTATATCTTAGTTTAACAAGTAAATTTCACTTTGGGCATGTTTTTATTCTTTTTTTCATCTGAGTTCCAAGGTTTCTCAAAGCTAGCTAACATAAGAAATAGCACTCATGGAGAACAGTTAAACGCAGCCCGGGTAAACTCAACTCTAACCTGTTTGTGGGGGTAAAACTTTTTTTTTAGATTAAATTGTCATACTGCAAAGTTAAACTCTTTCAGGGGCAAGGTTTGAGCGAAGGACAAAATAAATGGCCAGACTTCCAGGTAAGTTGAAAGAACTGCATTGGCAGGCAACTAAGAAAAAATAAAATAAAATAAATGATGAAATAAAGCAATCTACTTGGATGAGGTGGAAGAGGAAGAAGCCGGACAAACTCGGCAGGACCAAGAGAGTAGTGAAAACTGCTGGGAATGTCTCTTGGACGGGGATATATTCACCTCACACCTCTGGAAGAACTAATCTCAGATTCTGGGGATGGTTGGGGACATAGAGTCTGAGGGAACCAACTTCTCTACACTGGGGTTTGGCAGGGGATGAGATCCGACATGAGAAGCTTACAGTAGGTCTCAGGATGATTGGCTGTCATGGCTGACAAACCTCTTAAATTTTGGGTGACTGTCTGGAGCAGTGCACCTAAATTGGGAGATTGGGGTGGAGGTTCCCCTCTATATGAAGAAGGACTGAAAGCTGTGTTCTAACTATATGGGGAACACACCTTTCAGCCTCCCCTGGAAAGCATATGACATGGTGCTATAGAGAGAAGAGTCCAGTTGATTTTTAAAAATTGCCTTCAGGTGAACAAGTGTGGTTTTTGTCCTAACAGTGGAACTTTGGACTAGCTCTACACCCTCTGTAGGGTCCTGAGGTTTAATAGGAGTTTTCACAAGGTAAAATTAGTTAAATAAGGACCTTGTAATATTGTAGTTCTCCATCATCTGTGACATTACAGAAAATCTTGTTAAAACTCCACACCTGCATAAAGTCCTCCTTGTACTGTGAGGCTCTTTGTGAACTCCAGTACGATTCTGGTTTTACTCACTGCATTTCCGCAGTGCCACAAAATGAAGGTGCAGTCCTTTTCCGTGGGACGAGTAACTGTCCACTTTTGCTTCTCTGATTTAAAAAATTAAAAAGTTGAGCCCTTGGCTTATTTCTTTAATTTTGGCAGACTCTTCCAATATGTAGAGAGTCAGTAAAAGCTGAGCCAAAAAGACTTAAAACATTATAGCTACTTAGTTCGTCCTCAGCAATACATAAATCCATTAAATATATTTTCAGAAAAAGAGAAACTCATTTAAAACACCCCAGTAATAACAGATAAAGATGAGTTTGTCTTGATGGCACCATGTAAAATCTCCACTGAAGATCACCTGTTTGTATTTTAACTGGAGGGTGGTTTAAAGTCCTCCTGTGGGATACTCTTTCTGTAAGTTTATCTGTCCAGAATCAGATTGCTCGATTCTGGAGATGTCTGTGGTTACTAACTTTTTTGCAGCTGCGGTATTTGTATTTATTTTTATCTCTGTTAGCTATATTTGTTGTACAGCCTTTCATCCTGGAGTTAATGGTGGTAAACAGCTTTCTGTAGAGACTAAAACCATTTTCTGTGGGTCCAGGCTGGAGAGCAGAGGTCCACTCTGCTCCAGTTAGCAAGGATCTATAAACAGGACAGGAAAAAAAGTCTGTTGGATCCACACCCTATATATAGACCTTATATTTCTCTGAAATCTCTCTCTACCCTTCTCAGCTCAGCCCTCAGTCTCCACCCGCCCCTCACTGTTAAGCAAAGTTTTCAAGCTCTCAATCTGACAGGAGTCCGAGTCACATCATGACTATTAAAATCACAATGTAATTGTGTACTATTAAAATCTCTCTTTCCCCATTCTGGGGGGAGAGGCTGGGTGTCTTTAAGTGGATGCAGTAAAATGTGCAGAAAAACATGAATATATTTAGGGCAACAAGTGCAGCAGCATTAGCATCAGAAGCTGAAAAGTGAGCCGAGGCATTGCAGACTGTCAGGTTATAAACAGCAAGAGAGGAGAAGAATGTCTGAATAAATAGTAACAGACCGGAGAGAAGTAGCTGAATTAGCAGACTGAATTAGGAAAATATTTTGATCAGAATATTTTTTTATGTCTGGAGTGGATATTTTCACTATTACAGCAGCACAGATAAGGGATAGGGAATAATTACTGATTCCTCACACTCCTGCCAAATGAAGAGTAAAATTAAGACTTTTTTTGTTACATATTTTGTAGCATGCTTTTTGGGGGACTAGCACACAGAAAAGTTTGGAAACCCCTGTGTTTTGGCTTTAATCAAAATATGTAACACAATTCATTAGAATAAACAAAAAGCAGTAGAGGTGTATTGGTCTTTACATTGCTGAAATGAATTTGGAAGGCTGACCAAATAAAATCATAATTTTAGTACTAATCATTTGATTTAAATAATCTTTTTTTTTCAACCCATATATATTGTATCCTGATATGAAACAGTTAATATATTAAGTTGAGATAAGATCTGCAAAAAAACATTAGTGTTTAACATGTAGGGACTTGGTTACAGGAAGTGGCCAATGATAGCAATCAAAAGTTCCTGTTTAGCAGGGTAAAATCAGGAAATTCATCATAAATGGACTGACTTATACTGATATCTTTTGTTTCATACTAACCTTTCAAAGAAGCTATGCTATAACCTCATTGACCTATTTGCACTCAGTAACATGCACACAATCACGCACCAATTAGATCGATAAGCACTTTGAAATGAAGCATCTAGAATCAAAACCACAACCAATCTATTGCAAAATAGCTACTCAGTTACCCACTGAGCAACAGTTGACCTGAACATGACACCAGATAAAGATGAAACACTTAAAAGAGAATCTAAAATGTACTTATTAAAAGACTTTGTTAAAACTCAACGTTATGGAATTTAGAAAACACCTATATTACACATACATGACCTAAATACATAAAATAAAGTTTACTCTTAGATTGAATACCTTTATAGTCAGGTGGGTGTCGTTAAGAGGGGAGAGGACTACTCTTAAGCTTCATGCATTGACTGCTTTTTATTTGGAAGTGGGATCTTTATTGAATTTTGTGTTAAATATCCTTTGATATCCCCCAGATAATGTGATTGATAATACGTCAATTTTAAGATGAGAAATGCAAACTTCATTGTTAGTCCTCGGCTACTAACCCTGTTCTAATCTCCATAGTGGTTCTAGTTGCTGTTCCATTAATATTGATTTATCTTTTAATAAACATTTGAAAATTACCTGTGTCAGCTGAATTGTGGGTGTTTGAATTCTGTTTAGGCATTAGATACAAATTAGATTAGATATTAATTGGATACTAATTGTAAAACTATTTGCAAAGCTGACAGTTCTTGTTAAAAACCCTATCACAGAAAATCAACAGAGTCAGTAAATAACTTGGAAATCAGAGGATCTCTTCCTAAACAAGGTGCCAAATCTTTCATATTATCTTGATTAAAACAAAGAAGAGGATTTGAAATTGCTCATATTCATAACATGTAACAAAACAGAAACCCATAAAGTTACTGAATAAATGAAATTAACTACTGTGAAACCCTTATCACCCATAATTGGAGATCTCAACCTTGTGTCTCCTGTCAGTGAAACAACCATTTGCTGTTATCTACAGTGAGCAACAACTTTGCGCTGCCAGTTTTTTAAAACTTACCTTGGCAAAAACAAATAGAACATGGTAGAACAATAAGACAGCTGTAATAATAAATTTTATAACCATTCATCCTGTCTTGTCATAAAATCTGCACCAATAAACTGGATCCATTAAATTTTGGAAAATGCAGATATGTGCTAAAGTCCTAATGAGGGTTTATCCTTGGTAGCAGCCTCCTCTATCAACTACATTTGCTGACCTTCCTCAAAACAACAAAAGTGTTGGGATCCGGAGTCTGTCTGCCATCTTTCCTCCAGCAGAGTGCGCCGTGGTTCTCCTGGGCTGGAGCCCTCAAC